>JAHNEJ010003480.1:0-132367 GCA_022559845.1 Amorphophallus konjac | reverse complement strand
GATAGATCGGTCGGAGACCTCGGCACGGTACTCCATGGCCTTGAAACGGCTCTCCATACACTCGGTATGCTCCCTAAGAGTTTGCTCAGACCTGTCCATGCGCTCCATGAGTAGAGCCACCAAGTCATCCAGAGTTCGGCCTGTCGGGTTGGCACCTCGGGGTTCACCCATAGTGTCAGGGCGATGGTACTGGGCACCTCCACGGGTTGGCATGCAATGGGAGAGGACCTAGAGGGAACTAAGGGGTGACTCACTACGACCTATATGGAAGGACCAATGCAAAATGAAAGACGACCTAACTCCAATATCCAGTACGAGGTGGAGTTTTGATCCGAAGACCGCACTCACGCAAGTGAGTCACTTTCCCAATAGGTGTGGCCTACCGTTCCGGAAACACCTTTGGATATACCAGATGAAATGGATCACCTTGGACCGACTACCCTAGACTCAAACCGGCTCTGATACCAATTTGATGCGGGACAACTACGGGACTCGACTCGGACTTGTTGCGACCTTGGACTCTAAAGGACGACGTGACTAACAAGACGACGCGACCAGCAACAACACTATAACGCGGCACGGAACGAGCTCCAGAAGAGGCGATCATGCCCCAAACAAGAAGCGCTAAACCCACGGTCGTCTCCGGTGAGGGAAACGTGACGATCTGCACGGTTGGGAAACCGGCTTTGAGTCTTGCGTGGTCAGCTCACTCTCGTGCTCGGAATGAGTCACAGGACGGGTTCCGCTCTCACAACTCACAGCGGTGATTAATATTTAACTAGCTAGTAAAATATCCTACTCACATGCAGCAGTAGTAAGAACATATACTACCTAAGCAAGTAAGACAAAGTGAGAGGCGAATGTACCTCCACGCTTGGGGCGTGGGGAAGACGTCCCGGCCAAGTCTGTTACTCCCAGTACAATGGTAAAAATTAGTTACAGCATGAAAATTACGGCCCACTCCACGCAAGGAGGTAAAAGGCCACAATAGTGATCCGGGAGCGCCGTTCCTGGGTTGACTGGCAGCAAGGCGGCAGGTTCTGGGTGGCGATGGACAGCGGCTCCGGTTCTGCAGTTTGCTGGCCGACAGGACAGCGATCACAGGCGTCCAAAGGGACGTCGGCCTCCTGGGATCTTCTGAAGGCGGCGGTTCACCAGGACGCTGGCGGAGGATCCCTGGTATTTCTTTGGGATTTATCCGGCAACCACTTTTGCTGGCCTAGCTCAGAGCAGAAATGTGCGCCTCCACAAAATCGGCCAGTACGCCCAGATCCGAAGTCGAATCGAGATGCAATGGGTACCGTTCGAAAGAAGACTCAAACTCCTACGACATACTGAAATTTTAGATCCATCCAACGGCTGGATTGGAAATGAAAATGACTGCTAATTGACTGATCACTCTGTCCCGAAACACAGAATAGGCAGGGTAGAACATGAACTGCATGTTCAAGGGCTTTGACCGAGGACCAAATGAATGAATTAGGACCTGGGAATTTTATGGTAGAAAGAGGGGAGGGTGACGGTGACACACATAGTTTTTTTGTAATTTTCTGACAACGTTTGAGGGGTGAGAAAATTCGGCTCTCAAGATCTATCTTGCAGATCTGCACACAGGCAGACTTTGAAAGGAATGAACAGGTGGCTGGGAAAGGGGGAAAACGACCTCAGATCTATGTGAAAATTAAACTGGGATTGGGGTATGATGGGGGGAACCTACCCTTAAAATCTCATCGCGATCCAACAGTTGGATCTCACGTACCAGCCCTTTCACCGAGTTGCTGTCCTGTAACTCCGAATTTCGGGGTAGCACGAGGGAACCGGCTTGTGGTGGCTCAACGGCGGCACGAATGGCGGCGGCGGCGGCGGTGAACGATCACAGCAGATAGAGGAAGAGAGGAAGAGGAAGAAATTTGAGAGAGATGGAGGATTTAGGCTCAGATCTGAAGAAGATTGGAGGAAGAAGGGGGCAGAAGGGGGAAGAACACCAAGAACACAAGAGAGAGAGGGGGGTGTGCCCAAATGATTTTCACATAAATTCTTCATTAATTTCCACCAAATACAACAAGAGACATAATATATCACAACCCTAGACCTAGCCAAATGACCTAAGTTACCCTTGGTCAAGGGGGTATAATGGGAAGGGAGATTAAACTAGCTTAAAATAATCTCCCATAAGAGACAAAAGAGGGGGCGCCCCTCCTTAATGTCAACATAAGGGGCTTGGTTAATTTAATCTCCCATGGATCAATTAATCCCCCTTGGACCAAAATAAATCAAAATACAAATATGTGGTTAATTATTCAACCATTGACCCAATATAAAAACACAAGATAATACAAACCAAATACACACCAAATACATGCTAAATACACACCAAATACAACCAAATACGTATGAAATATGAATACGTATAAAAATATGTACTGAAGTATCAAAGCTCCGGTGGCGACTCTAGACTGTCCCTCAGCCACAAAGAGGTCGGTGTCGACCAAGTCGTGCTGCGGGTCCGATACCGACGGCTCGCTGAGTCGAGCCATACTCGTGCTCTAGTGTCCTCACCAAAAACGCCCCGAATAAATCTGACCTAATGTAATTTATCGACCTCTTCTTACATCCTCAAGGCCATGTGGGGGTGGAATCTTCTTAACTTTTTCTTTACGGGTGTTGCCCTGATTTAAGTACAAGTCTATGGTCCACCAAGGCGGGGTCAAGACCTGGCATGTCCTCGTCGGACCAGACAAAGGAATTGCTATACTCCCTTAAAACCTTGACCAACTCCTCTTCGACCTGAGGGGAGAGATTAGCAGAGATGATAATAAGCCTGGGATCCTCCTCCGTTCCGAGATTAATTTCTTTCATAGGTTCATCCACTACCGACGATGGCTCATCGAACCTCTTTAAACCTTGCACGTACAGATCGACCGTGTCATCTATGCCGCTATCCTTAAAATCTACCGACTCTTTCACATCCACGATCTCATCAACACCTAGTCCGTCGTCGCTCCACACCCCATCTTGCTCCTCATCATTCTCTAGGATGATGGCCGTCTCTACGAACTCCGGACATCTAAGGAGGGCATGATAGCACTGAGCGAGATCCTGGAGGAAGCTCTCAAAGATAGATTTGGAATGACGCCCCAGTGGGCGCGCCTCAAGCTCGGAGGAAGGGTTGGACGCACTAGAACAAGACCCTACTCCACTAGACCCGACAGACTCTACTTCCCAAGACTCGACGGACCTTACATCTAACCTAGGAGATAGGAAATCTAATGGAAGGGAAGCAGGGGCCTCATGCCCCAGGGAGGAGGACGGACAGAACACAGCGTAATCTTCCACTGAAATCTCCATTTCAAAATCGACATTTTTTTTGGAGATCAGTGGAGAGCATGCAGCAGGATGGAGAGAAGGGTGGTGGAGGAGGAAGGGCGAGGGGATAGATGGATGGACAGAATATATCAAAGAAGGGATCAGAGGAGGAAAATCACATACTCAAGAGATCAATCGGTGGGCAACGCCCACACGGACATGTCAGAATGAGAAACTCAGTTGGCATATCAATCAATAGCGGATCAACCATGATAGGAGGCGAGCGGGGAACCAAATCCAACTTCTGAAAGAGGAAAATTAGATGGGAAGGAGACCAAGAAAAAACAACGGGTGAGCTATCCTCTTCTCGCAGACGGTAAGCCAGCTTTCCTTGCATGTATTGCACGAGCTGCACCTCCGGGTTTTTCTGGCAATCTTCTTCACAGAACAACCTTGAAAAAGCTTGACTGAAGTCCTCCATGTCATCAATAGGCTCCCTGGGTAGCAGTGGCGGGCTAGCAACTGTGCAAGCAGTATCTTTTTTGTCGGGTTGACTTGGCGAGGCATTCAAAGTACCTGGCTGCAATGGGCCCCAGACAAAGTGCTGACGGTAGTCCCAAGTCAATGGCCCTGAGTCTCCCAGACCTGATAATGAGGACTCTTGGTATCTGAGCCCCTACTGTTCATTTTTCTGGCCCTGGGGATCGGCTTGGTCCGCCCCTGTAGCTGAGCACCGACACCCATGCCTGGCTGATAGCCTAGCTTCAATATCATGTTCCATCCCTTGGGATCTCTCATCTTGGGCTTCACTTTGATGTTTATCGGCGCGATGGCCGGCTTGCGTGGCGCATAGGCCCATGGAACAAACGCCTGCTCTGGAGGGCAAGGTTTTGTACCGGCAGGGCACTGGACGGACTCATGGCTTGCGGCTCAATGGGCCCGCTGGGGTGAGTAAGGGGTGTAGAAACGGGGGTGATGAAGGTGGAGGTAGGCTTAACGGGCCCCATCGGGAGGATGATGGGTGACGGGTTAAGCAAGGGGGTGGCAATGGAGGGTGTGACGGGCGCTGGTGCGAAGACGGGTGAAACGAGGGGCAATGCCGGAGGTAGAATGAGGGGTTTTGAAGGGAGGGCAGGTGCGGTGGAGGTTGCGGTGGTGGGTTGAAGGATAGCGGGGGTCGAAGGTGAAAGAGAGTTGTGGTAGGTATGGTGGAGGGCCATGAGGTGAGTAGAAGACTAATCATCACAAGACCACCCAGCGTTGGGAGTTGGGCGATGGACAATGTTTACAAGAGCCGGTGTCGGCGGCTGAGGTTGTGGAGAGGCCAGATGGTTAGGCATCCGATTCTGATGAATCCCTAAATCTTCTGCAGGCTATTGCTACTGCTGCGGTTGCAGTTGCTGTGGTTGTTGTGCCTGCCACGGCTGCTGTCTTCTTCTTTCCTTGATCTCCATGATCACCTTGTGCATCTCAACCCAATCAATACACTGCCTTTCATGTAAATCATAAATAAAATCTCTAAACTGGAAACAGCTTTCAATCGTGTGCCCGAGCTGCGGGTGGAAAATGTAGTATCTAGACTGGTCAATGGCCGGGTTCCAATCCGGCCGTTCCGGAGGAAGTTACAAAGCACCAATGGACATGAGGGCGGAGAAGATATCTAGAAGGGTTTCAGGCAAGGGAGGGTACTGGGCTCTCTTAGGACCCGGACGCTTAGGTGCATAGCCATTTGGCAGAGGGATCTTATGGTATTGTGGTGGCTGTTGTGGCAGCTGGTGAGTGGGGAAGGATAGTTGGGCATTTGGTGGAGTGGGGAATTGAGGGTTGTGAGGAGGTTGCTAGAAGCGAGGTGGAGCGGGTTGGTTGGGGAAACTAAAGGCTTGCACCTGTTCTTTTATTTGGAATCCCTCGGTAACTGGTCCATGAGGCTTTCTAGTGGATTTGGGCTTTTGGGCCTCAAAAAGGGTGTGAATAGGGGAGTCTTTAACTGGGTCTGGATAAATATGGCCCAACTATACAACTAGTGCATGTTGGTAATGTCATTCATGACTAGAATGTTCCGAAAAGTAGGGGTGGCGTTAGAAATGAGGAGCTTAACCTTCTCCTCCTCCGGAATATGATCGGGCACACGATCAGCCATCTGCCTCCATCTATCAGCATATGTTGCAAAGTCTTCATCGGCCTTCATCTTCTCGGCCACCAAATCGGTAAATGAATATTTTGGGCCGACCCGGTCTTGAAATCTCTGGATGAACTTTTCCTTGGCGACTTTGAAGCTCTCTACATCCTCTAATGGCAAAGCATAGAACCATTCTAAGGCAACCCCATCCAATAAGCGGCGGAAGAAATATGCCATGAGGCGATCATCATACTGGAATTGCGCCGACTCATATAAAAAGTCCCTCACATAGATATAAGGATTACCATTCCTATCATTTGAAGAATTTGACCTGCGAAATTGTGGGCAGGAGGATTGGAAAGAGAGGGTTGACCACCCTCCATGGCAGCAGATAGAGGAGGGGCGGACCCTTCCCCAAACTGGATAGGCACGACCCTAGACGGGTCCTCTAGAAGGCCCTGAGGAAGGGAGTCTTCACGGGAGTGAGAAAAATCGTATGATGACATAGCAGAATCAAACAAGGGGTTGAAGTAGGAGATGAAAGAGGAATTGCCCCTAGGAGAAGATCCTGTGAACGTGAAGCAACTCCACATGCAACGTAGCACCTATCACAAAGAGAATGACAACAACTAATAAGCACACCTAAACGAGACGACTAACAAAGTGCACAAACAGGAGAGGGGATGAGAGGCAACTAAGATCAACCAAGTTATAATGATGCACAAAATTTTTATGTGTTTCCCCTTTAAGAACCTTAGTGTTTTCAATAAAATCAATGTTCTCTCAAAAATAGGATTCCTAATGGAGGTGGACTGAGGGACTTGGTTGACTCTAGGTGTAGACTCTCTCTCACGGATGTAACCTAGACACGGGGTGGTAAAAGGTGCAACCTGCCCGGCGTCCGTGTGGGAATCCACGGCTCGCTGGGGCTTATGGATGTCCCGGATAGAATCACCTAGTCAACTCCAAGGAATATGGAGGCGAGAGGATCCCCTACCAAGGTAGGTATGCAACTACGATATGAAAAATGGATGACCCTATGTGCACCAGAGTGCATGCAAATTCTAGCCTAAAAACTAACAATCAATGGTCAAACAATGATGTAAACATGCACACAATAACATGGATATGAGTGATAACCCAGGGGAGGTAAACAGCACCCAATAGCGAGTATCAAATGATAAATAATAGAACTCAACAGTAAACCTCGAGGTGCAGACTGTGAAAAAGTAGCGGTCACAGAGATGACCGCAATGTAAAGGAGACGGTCCTGGAAGGACCGCAATCAACCAGGGAACAGTAAAAAATGACAGATAGAAATTGAACTGAACAGTGACAGAGATCTCGTGACGCGTACCTGAGGGGAATATGCGGTCGCTTGAATGGCCGTAACTTGCAGAAACGGTCCTGAGAGGATCGCAAAATACCAGGAGATAGGAAACAATAGAGAATAGAATTTAACAGAAGCAGATGTACCTAAGAACGAAGATTGCGGTCTCACGACAGACCGCTGGATGAAGAAAACGGCCTGCAGAGGACCGCAACAACACCAGAGACCAGAAAACAACAAGAAATCAAATGAAAAATCCAGGGAGACTAAAATGAACCAAAAAAATACAGAGAAGCAGGTCAAACAGTGCTAAAGTCACGAATGGCGCAAGGCGTCCCACCGTGATCGCCAAAAAAATATGTGTGTTGATATTTTTCTTTAATGGTGTGAAATGTGATGATGTGATGAGTGTGTGACTAATGTGTCTTCCGATGGAGCATGAAATGAAGCCAGCAATGTAATGACACTAAGGCGTGGATAAATACCAAGACAAACACGTGATCGCCACCAAGGATAGCAGTGCAAAAGGGGTGCACCACGTACCTTGGAAAAGAAATGGATGAAGACACTCACCAACGGGGAACAGCACTGGTGTAGGAAGAAGACGGTCCTTGGTGGGCCGCAAAGCTCTGCGAAACAGTCTGAGAAAGACCGTTGACAACACAATGACGATCGATTGATAGGCCGCTACCAACACCGAAACAGAATGCAGAACTGATCTTTTGCCGATGGAGAAGACACGGGCATAGGAACGAGACGGTCCTCGATGGGCCGCAACCTGACGCGAAACGGCCAGAGGAAGGCTGCTACACCTGGAAGACGGTCTGACGGAGACCGCTAGTCATGTCCAAACCCGAACGTGAGACTTGAACTTTCACCCCTTCCGGTCGGCCTGGAGGGATGGGCCTCGTGTAGAAAGCACTTCTGACCAGCAAAACAACGTAGACGAACACAAAAAAACAACCCAAATCAGATCTAGGCTGTGTAATATCTATAAACTTAAACTATGAACAAAATGCATAAATGGAAGGGTGGATACCTGGGGTGGTGGTTTTTTAAACACCTATGGGGCGTGGAAATAATTGGAGAGGTAAATGAATGCAATGTGGATGACAGAAATGTGGACAAAGAGAGAAAAACGATGCTATGATGACCAAAAGAATGACAAAAAACAATGGGGAAGACGATGCAAAAACATAATAGAATCGGCTACTCCCTGAACCAAGGCTTGAAGGACGTGGAAAACTGGTTCTCCCTGGCTGAGACTCGCTCTAGAAACTGGCAGCACCTCAACGCAAGCTCCAAAATCTCCCCCCTCGCGAGCATGAGCCAAGGTTTCTATTTATAGACCCTTGAAACCCTAGCTCGAATTAAGGGGATAAGAGCAAAATTAAGCCCTGTTTCTTTAACAAAATTCGTAGATAAATCTCCCAAGAGTCCCCAGGATCAAACGTCAACTCCTAAGGCTCAAAATTCGTGGAGAAAATAGTGGATGAAGAACTCTATTCGACCATGGATAGAGAGAGAAAAACCAGTCGACACGGGACTCTCGGACATGAAAAACGGTCGCTCGATAGACCGCCACCTTCATTAAACGGTCCATCGCGCGACCGCTATTCAGGTGGTCGTTGGAAAAAAATTAATAAGAGATAAGCATGCGTATTTATCTCAAAGACCAAGTCAAATCAAGGCCCATTAAACCCAAATTCGAGAAAATGTGGGAGCAAGCCCAACCAGGGAGAAAATACCCATAAAATAGGCCCAATAAACCATCTAGAAATGGCCCAATGAGCAATGGACAACTTGAGGTATTATAAATAAGGGTAAGAAAATGACTCAACTCAAAGGTAAAAAATAGGTGTCAACACTTGTGACCTAGGTTGTTGCCATGGTACATGCCTTTGTATTTGGACAATTGAGAGATTCAAGTTCATCATAACAAAAGCTTGTCAGTTGATGGAATGTGTTTTTGTTGGTTGTAAATGGAAATCCAAAACATGTTTGAGTGGTTCATTGAAATATTTTTGAGTGAACATGTTCAAAATGTTAAAATTGATGCAAGTATTTTGATTATCATCTAACCTCTTGCTTTATCATATTTTTCTTCATGAAAATTCATGGTTGATCCTCATTGGATAATGGTAATATCTAATCACTTGTTTTCCCTTGGTTTAATGTAGGTTTGAAGTGGTTTTTAACCCTTACTGGTAGGGGTCGACCCAACTACCCTTGGTTCTGTCTAAGGGTGGCAGAGGCAGAAATTTGCAGGGGTCGACCCCATGGGTCGACCCACAGTAAGGGTCGACCCATGGGGTCTACCCCCTTGGGACTGGGTTCTATTTGGGTGTCCCGAGGTATAGAAAACTCAGGGGTCAACCTTTTCGGTCGGGCTTCACGAAAACGTCCTAAACTCTTTATTTTGGCCTCGAAACTTTACCAAATTATCCCCAAAAGGTTCCTAGACATATGAGGGTGTTTTTAACATGTTTTAGGAGGGTTTATGGGTCATTTGGCCAGCCTAACTTGTATATATACATCAGCTACGAATTTGAGAAAGAATAACCCTAATGTGCTTATTTTCTATCTTGTAGGAGAAGAAAAGGGGGAAAGGAAGGAGGATCTCTTGCAAGGAGGTTTTGATCTACTTTGAGAGGTTTTTGGAGCCCATGATAGAAGAGAAAAGGAAGCGGAATGAAGAGAGGGTCTAGGAGATGCTGAAATCACCACCGTCCGTCTACATCGACTTGAAGATCTGAAGCATCTTGAACGAGAAAATTTCATACATGATAGATTTTCTTATCTTTGGTCTTTCTAGCATATCTTGGGCTTGAATGTATTCATGTGTGACCGTTTTATGTATTTCTGAACGAATTTCATGTGTGGGTGTTCGGAGAATGGGTTCTTCGAGTGTTTGTGATTGACGTGTGTGCGTCATTTTGTGCTGTGGATATCTGCGTGTGTGTTGGGGTTTTTACCCCGTGTGTGTGGGGAGAAATCCTTGTGTTTGCTGCGTTCGCAGCGTGTATGTTGGGGTTTTTACCCCGTGTGTGTGTGGGGAGAAATCCCCATCTTTGCTGCATTCACAGCGTGTGTGTTGGGATTTTTACCCCGTGTGTGCGTGGAGAAATCCCCGTGTTTGCTGCATTCACGGCATGTTGAGGAAGCCTCACTCAGTTGAGTGAGGGGTGGACGTAGGGAACCCATCGTGGTCCCGAACCACCTCAAAAATCCTTATGTCCTTGTGAATGCTTGTGTTATTATTTCATATCTTCTACCTCCATTCACAAGATGGTTTCATTACTATGCTTCACATCGATCTTAGTTTCACACACACACACACACCGTTTAGTTCAATTCATCTATCTACCGTTTGAGTGAACATATCATGTTAATCTGAATATACATCATCATATATTAAGCATTTGCTAAGTTTCCGCTGTGTGGCATCTGTGTTTAAAATTGGACTTAAATTTTTATAGAGGGATCTATTCACCCCCCCTCTAGATCCGTCTGCCTGTACTACGGGACCCAACAACAATGACTCGGTATCCACCATCCCGACAATCCTCTACAACTCCGCAGGCACCGATCCTTAATACATCGTAAACCACAACACCAGTCGCAAATTCTCACGAACACTGCCCAACTGGCACTCGTCCTTTCGGAAAAATGCCAACACCCTTACACAACAAGGGAAACGGGCATGACTTCTCACAGGCAACCACCTTGCCAAACACAGGACTCATCTCGCACGGACTTCATGGCACACGGAGGCCAACCAATCCGGACACATGATGCAAGATGACGAACCTTAGCCAAACGCAATTCTCTCCGACCCAAGGGGAGACCAATCACACCTTTGACAAGTCAGGAGACCTTCCGCGCTCAACCTGACCTCGAATCTCGTACATGTTGGGAACTGCACCTTCCAGCACCAAGAAAACCATCACTTCCATCAGGTCAGCTCCTCCGACAACACTCACCAAGTGTCCTATCGGACTACCTTCACAGCATCTCGCGATGCACCACCATTACAATTCCTCGAACTGCAACACGCCACGCCTCGAGCCACAACACGAGCCATAATCGACAACCGCCAACGCTCATCCTCGTGTCCCAAACTCACCGCGGAACCTTCACATCTCAAGCCCAATCTAGGGAGAACACAACCTATCCACACGCAGAAGCGCAGGACTTAGAGCTCACTGGGACAACTCCACCCAATCTTGCCTCAATCCGTGAAAATAATCAAGATCGGCACGTCATTTCTAACGCCACAGAGCATGATAAGGACATCAGGCTCGATAATCAACAGCTCATCCAGAAGATCCTTCGCTCACCCGAGCACACCTCTCTATCAGAGCACTTGCTCGGCCACTTCAAACCACGACCTTAACACCTCTGGGGTGGGATAACCTTAGACTGGGGTGGCCAAGGTCAATAACAGCTCCCTCAGAGCATGCTTACGGCCACTTAACCACGAACAATCCCCGCCAGCCACCTGACCCAACAGTCTTATTGCTGAAGCTAGAGCCCTTCTAGATGGTTTACATTATCTACATACTGTGACCTCTTTCCCGACAATCATTGAGTGTGATTCAAAAATTTTGGTTCAGATTGTTAACAAGCAAGTATTATGTCCATGGATGATCCTCACATATGTCCGTGACATCTGGAAAAGCATCTCTTCTTCAGACACAATTATGCACATATATAGGGAGGCAAACTCGGTGGCTAATTCCTTAGCTTCTTTAGCGTGCAGCAACAAATGTAATTCCTTTTATATTCATCATGAGTTGCCTAAAAATATTAAAGGTGCAGCCCAATTAGATAAGCTAGGTATGCCTAGCATCCGTCTGATGTAATTATTATTCCTTTTCAATTATTAATAAAATTTACATCCTGGTGTGCGGTGGCCTCCCACCCTCCCTAGGTAGGGTTTCTCCAAAAAAAAAGACCTCGCTACAAATTCCTCGAACACCGCACCACGGATCCGCACCTGCCGACAACCTCTGCCCAACGTAGCACAACTGGGGCCACCACCCATCGAGAAGAAATCTCTCTATCACATCCCTTGGGCCCCACACCGGCACTCCAACGAAATTACAACCACCATTACAGTGCCAACGCAGTGCACTCAAGCTCTCACGCGAGAAACCAAGCAAAAAATGAATGCAAAAACCTATGCCAGCTACCGACTGTACTGGACCCTACGGACTCTGATCTCTGCAATATCTCAAATTCCCATGTACGTCCACAACCACGCTCTGATACCAACTGTAACGACCCAAGATCCGGATACCGGGAATGACCCGATACCATTCAAATCCTGGCCCGCCGCCCATAAGCCGGAGGACTCGGAAGGGCTAATAGGAGTGTGGGGGTTCAAAGAAATAGGAAATAAAGTAGGAGAATTCAACAATTAACAGAAATAAATAAATAACGATAATAGAGTCCAGTCCAACAGAAGTACAGTCTAAGGGCAGAGAAGCGTACCCAACACCGAGTGAACACTTAGCCCGACGAGCTGGCAACTAAGAACCTCCGCATAGCACCCTTGAACCTCGAGGAAGAACCGCCACACCTAAAAAATAGGGGTGAGCCTCCTATCACTGGCTCAGTCGGGGTCCCGTGGAACCCCAACCGAAAACAACGGCGGTAGCAGAAAGCAGCAACAACAGCAGGAACAGGAAACTCGGTGGCCGATAAAAACTCGGCGCTACAGCTACTCCTACTGTACCGAAAAACACGTCCCGATCTCACAGTCGGGGGACCACCAAACTAACGGGAAAACCTCTGGCTATACTGCCAGGAGAACCATTACGACACCACTGTCGTAGAGGCCCGTCTCATAGACGAAGGCCAAACCCAAGACCACGCGGTTTGGGTAGACACGATCACAACCTCGCCGTCGTGAACCCTACACTAACTAGGGAAAACCATCGGTGACGATCACCGGAAACCCTAGACCTCTACCTCGGAAAACCACCCGAAAACTACGAGTAAAACCACATCTCGCGGACGTGAAACGGAACACGAGTCACTAGAAACTCACGTCACGTGACGGGAGTACCTGACCACCAAAAGTAAGGTCGGATGCGTCCGCTGACGACTTAGTCCGTAGTCTCAGGTGTCTCTCTACGATGCCCCAGGCGGAGACTGAGACACCATATAGTAACAAGGAACACAAAATAAGGACTAGCTGGGGTCGCGCTCGTCAGCGCGGGTCCGAAGCCCCCAACCACGTGTGCACACACAGACCATGCGCCCTAGGTCAGATCCTCTAGCTGGTTCTTCCCCCAAGCCAGGACTCAGGCTACGCGAAGGGGCCCTATGGTAACCAGCCTAAAAATCGTCTCTCTCGGGTAAGCCGCTCCACCACTCCCTGTTGGGTCAACACACGCGTGCTGTAAGAAGGCTACGGCTAGTGGGGAGTCACTAACGTGATCACGGAAAGTCACACATGCACCCATTATGAGTAACGCGGAGTACCAGGTGGCTCGAGGCCACCAGACTCTGGACGGTCCACTAGACCGACTAAATCCAACGGTCCTTGAGTCGCGAGACTCGGTTCAAGACCGTTGTACTAGGATGACTCCATGTCGTCAATCTGGCCTACCCCTAGGTCAGAAACCACGGTAAAACAATTTACGAGGTGGCTCAAGGCCGCCAAGTTTGATTCTCTTAGAAGGGAAACCTCAGAAAGCCCCCCAACCCTAGGCTGGGTCATAGAACTCACGGTTCATAGGCCATACGCATGGCCCACACGGAAACCACTTACCAAAGAAGCTACGACGTGCGGAAACAGCCCTCCGCACTTGTACCGATACACGGTGACTCGATCTAGCTAAGGCATCAAGCCCGGAACACAAAGGGTCACCCATACCCTCAAAAACTCATGATAACTCCGGACAGGGAAGACACACTCTACAGACACAGATCCCCGCAAGGATGGCCCATGAGGACTTACACAGGAAGCCAGGATTCCAAAGAATCACTCGGGTGCCTCTTCCATGAATCTGTATCGCGTACAGACACCTCGGGGCAAGAAAACACGGAGCACGCTGGCCCGGGGGCTGACTGACTTGGGTGGCCAAACACTTGGCCGCCCAGAGGCCTGGGCGGCCACACCAGTGGCCGCCCAGCACCTGGGCACCGCATTGCCTCGGTGGCCACATCCTTGGCCACCCAGAGGGCTAGGCGGCCAGGGTCCTAGCCACCCAGCACCCCTGGACGGCAAGACCTATGGCCGCCCAGTGACCTGGGCGGCCAGGGTCTTGGCCGCCCAGACTAGGGCTTAGACGGCTAGCTATGTGGCCGTCTCCTGCGTTTTCACGGAGACGAACCGAGCTCCGCCGTGAGCTCGGCTCCATGCCCCATTCGCCTCTCTGCGAAGAGGGAAACAAGGAGAATTCATCCCCGGACGTTCCTACTATCGAAAAACCAAATCAAAACCACAATCGGGCCTCGAATCGGCCGAAAACTGCTGCTCACCCCAAACATGCGATTTTGACACCGGCGTGAAATAAACCCACTCTCGACCTTGCCTTGGCCTATAAAACGGGGGGAAAGGAAGTACAAGGGCTAAGGATCCATCCCCCTACCTCCACCGAAGATTTCACGTACCGAGGACCCCGATCCATGCGAAAACGTCCGCGAAACCCCCGCTGGTTCACGAACTCGCACCCGAGCTTCCTCGCGCCACCATGCCTCGATCCTCACCCCGTCCACCCCGCTCCTCGCCCCACGAGCATCGCCACCTCTCCCTCGTCCATCTCCGTCGGCCGCCCGGGGAGAAGAGAGGGGGAGAGGAGAGAACGTGAGAGAGAAGAGAGAGGGAGAGAGTGAGAGGAATGAGAGATGGGGAGAGAGAAAAAAAGGGGTTTTATACATAGAAAATCCAGAATTTTTGGAAAATATGAAAAATAGGGAAAAATACTCTCCACGATCCTCGAAAAATGCATAACGCGCCTGCAACGTCCCGGAGCTGGAGAACGCAACAGTTCGCCCTACACGGGATTCCGAAGGTCCGATAGGTAAAAACACGCGTAAACTGTGAAACTCAATCCGGGACCCACAAAAGCGATCCGAAACCCACGGATCTTGATCCGAACAATATCTGAAAAACCCGGCGCATTACACCTATGGAGGCCATCAATCAGGCGGAGGTGGCTGCCCAAGATGGTCCTTCGATCCCCAAGGGCCCCTCCTCTGCTCGAGATAAGGGCAAGAGGGTCCTTCTTCAAGGGGAGTCGGAGCGGCGGGGGTCCAAGCGTAAAGCTCCTGAGGAATGGTTGTTGTTGTCCTCGATGAAGGCCTTGACCACCGAGCAGAGCAGGAGGAAGAAGACGAAGGATCCGCACACGATCGAGGAGCCTCCGACCGAGGGCACCCGTCTCTCGGAGTCTCCAATCCCCCCGCCAGAGGCGCCGATTTCGGCTGAAGGGATCCCATCCGAGCTTGTCGGAGCGCACAGGGAGGAGGGATTCGGTTCGAGGATCCCGACCTAGCCGAGCGTCGCAGTTCCAAGTTTGGGGACGTCCGAGGGGGACATCCTGACGCTGATTCCTCCAGGGGGAGTCTCATCTTGCAACAGGGGTGAATCACCGTCCAGGCCTCCCTGTATAAGCATTGCCGAGCTTTTTCACCTCCGTCCGTTCGGGATGAATTCCGGCGCTGCTCTACCCCAATGCTCCTCGAAAGGGTCATGGAGGGAGGATTGTTCATGGCTCAACTAGGGGCCGAGATCGCTGATCACTTGGCGCAGATGGAGAGCAGTGAGTCAGCCCAGGCCAAGGCTCGCGCCGAGTTTGACTTGAAGGTCGGACGGATGTCCTCTGAGCTTGAGGTTCTCTGGCGGGAACCGGCCTCCCTCCGGTCGCAGGATCGGGTGAGCCAGGAGAAAGTACAGTTGCTGTCTGAGCAGCTATCCCAGGATCAATATACGTACGAGCTAAAGAGCAGACTCTTGGAGGAGGAGCACCAGGTCCACGCGGCGAGCTCAAGGCAGTGGGGGATCGAGTGGGAAGGGCTCGGGAGTCACCTCCTAGTGGCAGAGCAAGTGAGGTAGGAGGCTAAGGTGAAGCTGGCCGAGCTCAGGGCGAAGGAAGTAGAAGCCGAGGTGAGGGCGATCGAGCGAAATCTAGGCTCTGAGAAATATCTCGAAGCCTTAAAGAAGACTGCCTTCACCTACTACGAGTCAGGCTACCGGCGTGGACTGCGGAAGGGCTTTCCGCAGGGTTTCAGGCGGGCAGCGGATCTAGCACAGGCGCAGGTCCTCGACGTACTCATTTTCGACCCCAGGCAATGCTACGACTCAGGGGAAGAAGGCTCAACTTCTCCTTCTTCATCAACGTCAAGCGGTGGAGGGGAAAGCGAGGACACTTCTACTCTTGTGGAGAGAGGATCGCCAACTCTGGCTTCTTCGCGAGAGCACACGGTCGAGGTATTTCCCACACAGGTGGGGTCAGTGCCTGAGCCGGCTGTCACCAAGTGAGCCGGGGGCGCATTGCCCTCCACTATAGAGACGGTGCCGAGAGTCGAGGGCCTTCTGGCCACCGAGCTTCAAGGAGGATCACGGACCTCCCAACCTTCTCCTATTTCCATAGATTAGGTTTGGCTTGTACTTGTTCTGCTGGCCTCCTCTTTTTTTTAAGAGGCCTGTAGACACGTCAAATTTGACATCATTTTGAGCATATCTCTTATCGCACTGTAATGCCCCATTTGACCCTCAAATCGACTTGTTTGAGTGATTTTTCTCATTTTTCTTAAATATTCAGCTTTCCCTAACTTTCTCACATGTTTTCCTATTTTTTCAGATTTTTCTGAGCTTTTTCTCCATTTTTTCGGGCCTTTTTCTAATTAATGGCAGTGAACCGGTCGCCATTTTAATGGGCGCCCAGCCAGTGGGCACCCATTCTTGGAAATGGCGCTCAGGACTTGGGCGCCCATTCCAATTGGCACCCAGGTGATGGACGCCCATTTCCAGCAGGTTCTGTTTGGCCGTTTCTTCGAAATCTATGATTTAGTGACACTCCGAAAAGTCGCCAATTCTTTAAATAGCGATCGTTCGGAAGGTCGCCAATTCTTTTCTTCATATTTTGAGCCAAAATTAGATTATTTTTGATTACACAACTGCTCTGAAGGTCACCATTTGATAAATGGGCGCCCGTGTGGAAGTCGCCAATTTCCTTGCTATATTTTGAGCTTTTAACTTCGTCTGAAATTCGTATTAATTCCTAATTAGCGACCACCTCATGGTCGCCAATTCTTTTCAAATTTTGAAAAGTCCTAATCCATCTTGAAATGCCTTCGAATTGGTGACGCTTCCATCTGCTGTCCTTTTAAATAGCGACCACTAAGTGGTCGCCAATTCTTCTAGAGTTTCGAACTCCAACAGAACCTTCTTCTTTCTCCGTTTTGAGCCCCCTTTTCACTTGGGAAAGGGTCCTAAGGCTTACTAAGGTTGAAGTGACACATGGCCATGATTTATCTCTTTCCAAATCCAACTTAAACATATTTTCCTATTTTTTCTTGAATTAAACTCTAAATTTTGGCCCTATAAATAGGACCCCTCAAAAGATCTCTCCCTTATGTAAAAGGCATCATCAATCAACCAAGGGGAGGTGCTGCCGGATCGGAAGCTCAAGGAGGAGGTCTCCCATGCTTCAAGCTACATCCTTTGGAGCCTTTTCATCCCTTGGAGCATATTGAAGATTTGAAGCCCCAAATTGGAGAAAATCACTAAGCTTTCCTCCCTCTTTCTTTATTATTTCTTAGTTAATCAAGCATTGCATGCATCATATTCCTCTTTTATTTTCCTTTTCATCTCAACCAAGTTGAGATCCTCCTTAGTGCAACACTTGCACATCTCCCTCTATTTCATCATTCATCGTGCTCCCATACCCTTTTGCTTAGGGGTTTAAAAGACCAAACACCAACAAGGTGTGTTCTATTCCATGCTCTTCATGTTTATATTCATATTTGAGATTTGATGCTACACATCTTGATTTTTAATCCATATTTGTTTATTGGTGTTTTCTTTGTTTTGCAAGGGTAATCTACACAAGAAGAACTCTCTTCATCGGCCGGCCGATAGAAAGAGAAGGTGACACTCACGTCTCCCCGCTTCTTTTAAGATATTTATTCGCGATCCCTCCTTTGTTTATTGTTATATCTTTTGAGGTAACCCCTCTGACGATCACACTCCATTAGCATCCTCGCATGCTCCCTTTCTATCCCTTTCCCCATTCTTTTCATAGCTTTATCATTCTTATTTCCTAAGTGGATTTTCTTATAATCTACAAGGACGTCTGGAACTTTTCCATGTATTTCCTTTCTTTCTATATATATAATGGCGATGGTGTTCAGAGCGCACTTAAATGCTCATTACCGTCTTTGACCAAGTATGATTTATCATATCCGTGGACGTCAGCAGATCAGATATCTCGTACGATTTTCCTGTCGAAAAATCAGGTCACGCGTCGATCCGTCGATTCGTAGGTGCTGATCTGGTGCCTTTCTATTCTTCTCAAGCCTTGAATGACCTACCTTTTCACGTATTCCCGTAGAGGGACTTTAGAGACAGGGAGACATAACTACTCCTCAGGGAGGACGTTCACCTTCTCTTTGAAGTCCCTTCGCATCTTTTCGAGGGGAGGGTCAATTAAGGCAAAGTTCCCCCCTTTCGGCCTATAAAAGGCTTTGAAGGGCGCCTCCTCCTCTTCACGCTGCATAAGGGCTTTCGCTGTGTTGCCCGCCTTCTCCTTCTCTGTTGCTTTTCTTTGGTGAAGCGTGGAGGCCGACGATGAGGATGAAGGCTTCTACGGCTACTGGGGCGTTCGGGCTACTTCGGCGTAGAAGAATGGAAGACGACTGGGTGGACAGTGTAGAACAATAGAAGACGCGTAACGGAGCGTTCTTCTATGACTTCCGGGCTATCGCGCACATATGGAGATGGGATGGCTCAGAGGATGGTTCGAGAGAGGAAGGCTAGGAAGGCCTTTCGCTTATCTATCTCCCTTCGTCCCTCTCCCCTCCTCCCCTCTCACTCCCTATACCCCAAGCGAGTGTTCAATTTCGTTCTCTCTCTTCTGTTCTTCTTCTTTTTTCTTGCTGCTTCTTGCCGACACCATCAATTCTTGATGGAGTTTTTTCTTGTTGGCGTCACCTCCTCTTGAGGGAGCCTTCCCTCGTGACCTTACTGATACCATCTCTTCCTAACCACCCGAGTAGACTAGGTCGGTTGCCTTACTACCTGAGCCAATTTTCACACCTAGTGGAGTCAGTGGCTCGATCTGAGGTTGCTAACCCTATCAGCGCCAAGCTATCAGCCCCTGTTGTACCTTTGTCTCTTTTTTATAAATATATTGTACTGGCTATGGCCTATCTGATGTAAAAAATGTTGATGCAATAAAAACGAGAATTGCTATCTTAATTGACTTCTTACATGTATGGATGGGCTCAGAAATAGAATTTTCGTAATGCTGTAGCATTCCAAGTTCGAGGAATTGGTTTCCCTTCCATGGTAGATAGCCGGTAAGCTCCTTTTCCGAGCATCTCGACCACTCGGTAGGGGCCTTCCCAATTAGGGACCAGCTTCCCCACCGCCTCTAGTGGTCGAGAGACTTCGACCTTTCTCAGGATGAGGTCTCCCGGCTGGAACTATCTATCTTGGACCCGGGCACTATAGTAACAAGTCATGCGCTACTGGTATTATGTTGCTCGGATTCTTGCGACTTTGCGTACTTCATCGGCCAAGTCCAAGTTTTCCAGTAACTTCTGTTCATTGGGCTCGGGTAGGAAGTTAATAACCCGAAGGGAGGGGCTACCAATCTCCAGTGGGATGACTGCCTCGGTGCCATATACTAGTTGGAATGGAGTTTCATCTGTGGAGGCCCTCGGGGTGGTTCGATATGACCATAGTACACTAGGCAATTCCTCAAGCCAATTACCCTTGGCCTTCCCGAGCGTGGTCTTGATGTCTTTGAGGATAGTTTTGTTGGCATTTTCGACCAGTCTGTTAGCCTGAGGGTGGGCTACCGAGGTGAAGTGGTTGCAAATATGTAGGTCGGCGCACCTATTCTTAAAATAAGCGCAGTTGAATTGCCAACCGTTATCGCTCACAATCACTCGGGGGATGCCAAAACGACAGATGATCGCCCCACATGAAACTCCAAATTAGCGCCTCTGTTATTTTGGCAGTAGCTTCAGCCTCAATCCACTTGGAGAAATAGTCGATGACGACGATAAGAAACTTTTTCTGGGCCTGGGCCACTGGAAACGGGCCCAGGATATCGATCCCTCACCGAGCGAATGGGTAGGGCTCCATTAAGGTCACGAGTTCTGAGGTTAGCTGGTGGATTATATGATCGAACCTCTGGCAGCGGTCGCATTTCTGAGCGTACGCGGAGCAATCACGCTGGAGAGTGGACCACCAGTAACCTTGGCGTAATAAGATCCTCGCAATCGATCTCCCTCCCTGGTGCGCGCCGCAGATTCCTTCGTGCACTTCCTCTATTGCTTGATGGGCTTCTTGGGCGTCGAGGCACTTGAGGAGGGGGTCGGTGAAGGATCGTCTGTAAAGAGTTCCATCGAGCAGGATGAACTGTCGAGCTTGATACTTGAGTCTCCTTGCTTCCCAAGGGTCGGCGGGTTCCTGGGAGTCGCTTAGCCAAGACACGTAGGGGGCTCGCCAGTCATTGGGTGACACTTGTACAGTTGCTACGAGCTTGATATCCACACTAGGTCGCTCTAACTCTTCGAGTAAGATAGACCGGGTCCCTTCAGAGCTGATAGAAGAGGCCAGGCGAGAGATGGCATCCGCTTGGGAGTTATTCTCCCGAGCGATTTGGATTACCTGAAAGCACTCGAAAAGTCGGGCTATCTCTTTCACCATATGAAGGTATTTGACCATCTGTGGCTCCCGAGCTTCGTAGTCCCCGTTGATCTGGCTGGCGACTAACTGAGAGTCGGTGCAGATTCTGACCCGCTCTGCTCCTAGGCGCCTTGCCATCCTGGCCCCAGAAATTAGGGCTTCATATTCGGAGGCATTGTTGGACGCCAAGAAGTTGAATTTCAAAGCGTATTGGAGCTCGATACCTTTTGGGGACGTGAGGAAGATGCCGGCACCGCTGCCGTTCGAGTTTGAAGATCCGTCCACAAAAAGGTCCTAGGCCGGGTCGGCTGTTGGCTGGGACGTCTCCCCGGGCGGGACAGCGTTCTCCGCAATGAAATCTATGAGAGCATGTCCCTTGATGGCTGTGCGGGGTCGGTAAGAGATGTCGCAGGTCCCGAGCAAAATTTCCCATTTAACGAGGCAGCCAGAAGCTTCGAGATGGGCCAAAATCTTCTTTAGATGTTCACCGGTCAGCACTACGATGGTGTGTCCTTGAAAGTAGGGCCGAAGGTGCTTACCGAGGTTACCAACGCTAGCACGAGCTTCTCGGTTGCGGGATACCTCCTCTTGGCCTCAAGAAGCACCTTGCTAACGTAGTATGCTAGCCTCTGTATTCCTTGGTCATTTCGAACTAGGACCGAGCTTACTGTAGAAGATGTTGCCAAGAGATAGAGATACAGCGTTTCTCCTGGCACAGGCTTCGACAACACCGGAGGTGATACAAGAAATTCCTTTAGCTCAGTAAATGCCTTCTCGCATTCACTGTCCCAAGTGAAGGCACCGCATGCCAATTTTGGTCATTTCAATAATTTGAAGAAAGGCAGACATCGCTCTGCCGCTTGGGACAAGAAGCGGTTGAGTGCAGCAATCCTTCCTGTTAGCCGTTGAACATCCTTGACGCAAACGGGCAGCCGCATATCTAGGATGGCCTGAATCTTCTCGAGGTTGGCCTCGATTCCTCGTTGGGTCACCAGAAAACCCATCCCGGATTTAACTCCAAAGGCACACTTGGCAGGATTAAGCTTCATATTATACCTCTAGAGGGTGCTGAAGGTCTCGGCCAAGTCGACGAAATGGTCTTCGGCCTTAGGTGATTTGACGAGCATGTCATCGCTGTAGGCCTCGACGTTCCGCCCGATCTGGTTTTCGAAGATCTGGTTGACCAGCCTCTGATAAGTTGCTCCGACGTTCTTTAACCCGAACGGCATTCGGGTGTAGCAATATAGGCCGAAGTCAGTAATAAAGGCGGTTTTCTCGGTATCTTCGGGGTTCATCTGGATCTGGTGATATCCGGAATAGGCGTCCAGAAAATTGAGAAGTTTGTTACCCGAGGTTGAATCGACCAATTGATCGATGCTCGATAATGGATAGCACTTTTTCGTAGTGGCTTTATTAAGGTCGGTGAAGTCAACGCACATCCACCATTTTCCTGAAGTTTTCGGTACCAGGAGGACATTAGCGAGCCAAGTCATGTAAAGGACCGAGCTGAATAGCCCTGTTTTCTTTCCCTTGTTGATTTGCTCCTTAATGAGTGCTTGTTTTTCAAGGGCGTGCTTTCTTTTTCATTGTTGAACTGGTTTCATCGTAGGGTCGAGTTTGAGGTGGTGCATCACTATCTCCTCGGGGATCCCGGGAAGATCCTCATTAGACCATGCGAAAACATGAACATACTCCGAAAGGAAATTCTTGTATTGAGCTTGTACTCCAGGCGGCAAATCCGCCCTGATCTTCACTTCAAGGGTCGGGTCATCCTTGAGGAAAATCGACAGCAGTTCCTCTCCGGGTTTGCCTGCCGCCGCTCTATCCTTGATCGCTCCAAACCCCTTACCTTTGTCCTCTGGCCCTACGGCTTCTACCGAGATTATATAGCACCTTCTAGCCGTTGCTTGGTTACCTCAGACTTCCCCGGTGCTGAGTTTAATGGGAAACTTCATTTTTCGATGGTAAGTGAAGGGCACTACCTTTATCCGGCCGAGGATACCTCGACCGAAGATGGAGTTATAGGCCGATATTTCCTTAACCACCACGAAGTTTGCCATGAAAGTTACGGCTTTGGGAGGGGTACTGAGGGTAACGGGCAGGCTTAGGGCTCTCTCGGGATAAGTTGCATGGCCATTAAACCCACAGAGGGGGGGGGTTCGAATCAGACGCAATCTCAATGGGTTTTCACACATCTTCAGTAAACACTCAAACGATAGAACGTTGGGGGCGCTGCCATTATCCACTAAGATCCTATCTACGTTACAATGACTTATAGTGGCTGAGATTACAAGAGCGTCATCGTGCGGGGTGACCACCCCTTCCAGGTCTTGGTCAGAAAAGATCAAGGCCTGTTAATCATTTGGCGGAGGCGGAGCTCTGGGAGGCTCGGAGGCTCGATTGGCTCGCTCGGCATGACGCTTCCTTCCTCGGCTGTTGTCCCCTCCCGAGGCTAATCCCCCTGAGATGACATTGATGTGGATCCCCCGGGGGCGGTTGTCGATTTCTTCTGGGGGGATCCCGCGGTCCTCCCGTTGCTCGGCTACATACTGGGAGAGGTGTCCTTGGCGGACGAGACTCTCGATCTCGTCCTTGAGCTGTTGACAATCACCAGTATGATGGTCATGATTGTCATGGAACTAACAGTGCTTCCGAAGACTGCAGCGTCTCAGGTCGGCTTTCATCGGCTTGGGTCGGTGGAGTAGGCTCGAGTCCTTGATTTCTTGGTATATTTCATAAACAGGGGTAGATAAGGGGGTGTAGCGTTCAAATTTGCGCGGGGTCTCCCTCCGGTCGTCCTCTCAATTCCTCCTCTTCCCCTACCTAGAAGCTTGCTCAGATGACCACTTTTTCTCTCCTTCTCGCCCCGAGCCCGCGGGGTCTCGACAAGTCTTGAGGACTTCCTCACACTCCGTATGACGTAGAGCCAAGGTTACCAGGTCGGCGAGAGAGGAGGGAGGGTGGAGCACCAGTTCCCTCCGGAGGCTTTCATCGCGGGTTCCTCCTGTCAGCGCGGTAATGGCAGAGGCGACGTCTAGGCGGGGGATGCGTAGGGCCTCCGCTTTGAAGCGGTTGACGTAGGCCCGCAGCTTTTCCCCTTGGGACTGCTTGAGTGCCAAAAATCCCGTGATCGACCTCAGGGGCCCGCTACCGGCGAAGCTTTCTTTAAATAAACGCCCGAACTGTCGGAAGTTAGTGATACTTCCGAGGGCGAGTGCTCGGAACCAGGCCTGAGTGCCTTGAACCAGAGTGGTTACGAACGCTCGGCATTCGACGGCATTGGATGTCCCGTGCAGAGTCATCACGGTGTCGAAGCTGTCTTAGTGGTCGGCCGGGTCGCCCTGGCCGTCAAAGGACTTGAAGGTAGGCACGGAAACTGTCGATGAGATTTCTGCCTCCAAAATGTCAACGGAGGACAGGGATTGCTCCTCGCCCTCCTTCCTGGAGCTCTATTGTAGGGCGCGAAGGGCGCGCTCCTACTCGGTGAAACGTCGCTCAAAGTCTCACAGTCGGAGGGAAAGCTCCAGCTGATGTTGGGACGGTGCCGGGGGGATATGGGTGTCCCTCGGCTTCTGCCCCGCTGCTCCTTGGCGGGGGCATCCACTTTCGTATGCTGGCGAGGTGGACCAGATTTTCTTCCTTGTGGATTAGAGGAAGCCTCCTGTTCCGAGGGCGGGAGTTGTGAGGGTCCGCCTAGCCCGCTCCGGATAATGCGTCCTACTTGGAGGATAAAACGGCCCCGAGATGTCAGCCGTGAGGCTTCTACGTGGGGGGGGGGGGGGGGGCTCGCCCGGGAATGCTGGTACCGTTCCTCGTTGGCTATCTGGGTCCTCATCAAATCGATGAGGACATCCAGTTTAGCGTTGAGGGATCGGAGGGCGTCTAGGTCTCCGGAAATGGGTTGCCCCCCTATGGCCGGTAGAGGTAGGACATTTGCCTGGTTGTTGGAAAGGGGGCCAGTCGAAGAGTGTGATGGCGTAGGTTCCCTATCCATGGCCACTGGTGTCTTTCCTTTTTCACTGGTGTTTCTCCTACTGTTACTTCTCCGCACCATATTGGTTTCTGGTTCGTTTCCCACAGACGGCACCAGATGAAGAGGCGTGATCTCGTGCTGAAGCCTGAGCCGTCCGATCTTCCTCGAACATTGAGTGTGGCCACGCTATATTAGAACTCTGCAAGGTGGGAAATGGATCAGGGGGTCCTGGGGAATAACCCTGGGGAAAACCCTCTGATGCTTAAGTCAGCAAAGTAGTAGAGGGCTGTGTGGAGGAGAAGAAGGAGACATGGGGTGGGCACGAGACCGCTCTCCACCAATAAGGGTGGCTGAGAGTGCTCAGAATCGCTTACCTTTTTCGTAGGGCTTCCTTTGGTTTTTATAATGGTTCATTCTCTTTTGGAGACAGGGGGAGATTAAGGGTGGCTGAGAATGCTCAGAATCACTTACCTTTTCCGTAGGACTTCCTTTGGTTTTTATAATGGTCCATTCTCTTTTGGGGACAGGGGGAGATGGAGTGTTCAGGGGGCGTTATCCCTTAAATAGGGGCTCTTCCTCATTCGAGGGCACTTACCCTTCCTCCATCTTGACTCTCGGGCTTCCCTTGGCCAGTTTGGGCTCTTCTTCGAGCAACTGTTACTCGGACTCCTGGGCCCAGAGGCCACCGTGGTTGAGTTGGTCCGAGTGAGTTAGGCTTCTTGGTAAGTGGGCCCAGTAATGGGGCTGTCACTTGTTGGGCTCCACAGGTCCAGTTTGGCCGCTTTGGGCCACATATCTTTTGTGCCGTAAATTTACCCCTCTCCAAACACCTTGATTTTAGGTCACATTTGAAAAGTCTTTGCCACTTGGGATTTTTTTCAGAATTCGTTGTGCCATATTCCATCTGACCCAAGTGGGCTTTGTCGGGAGAATTGTTAGGGGGTGAATAAAAAAGAAAAAAAGATAAAACATGAGGAATGACCGAGATGTCTCATTTATTTATTTACCTCCTTCCTAAATCATTTATCCCAAAAGTGTACATTTTATTTTCAACGATTGAAATCCACCCGAGAAACCATACCAAACACGCCCTAGTATTCCGGCACACAACGTAATAAGATACCTTGCCTGCATTTCCTTACGTGCACAAACTCTCGCCTCTAATTCACGACTGTCATCTAAAAGAGTGAGTTCACCGAGCGGTTTAGATCTGAGACCAATTTCTAGGCTCTACACATTTAATGTACCGTTGTTGCCTTACAACCAAGTTGAACGTTAATTCAACTGTAGTCAAATTGGGGAAAGCAAGCAAGAAAGTAACATTTGCGATGTACTTTTAGGGCATATCCACAAATATAATATATTCAGAGTGTTGATTTTTATTAGATTGGGCCATCCAACTCAAAATCTTAAGGTGTTGAGTGGAGAGGGCACCACAATTATAATCGCATTAGATTTTGGCCCGTTTTCAATACGGGACTATTCTCTAACAGGGACTATGCCTAAATTTCAACACTCTCCCTCATGGTCAAGATGGGCCCTGAAGAATAACCATGGGGAAAACCCTCCGATGCTTAAGTCAGCAAAGTAGTAGAGCGTTGTGCGGAGGAGAAGAAGGAGACAGGGGGTGGGCACGAGACCGCTCTCCACCAATAAGGGTGGCTGAGAGTGCTCAGAATCGCTTACCTTTTCCGTAGTGCTTCCTTTGATTTTTATAATGGTTCATTCTCTTTTGGGGACAGGGGGAGATGGAGTGTTCAGGGGGCGTTACCCCTTAAATATGGGCTCTCCCTCGTTCGAGGGCACTTACCCTTCCTCCATTTTGACTCTCGGGCTTCCCTTGGCCGGTTTGGGCTCTTCTTCGAGTGACTGTTACTCGAACTCTCGGGCCCGGAGGCCGCCTAGGCTGAGTCGGTCCGAGTGAGTTAGGCTTCTTGGTAAGTGGGCCTAGTAATGGGGCTGTCACTTGTTGGGCTTCGCGGGTCCAGTTTGGCCGCTTTGGGCCACATATCTTTTGTGTCGCAAATTTATCCCTCTCCAAACACCTTGATTTTAGGTCGTGTTTGAAAAGTCTTTGTCACTTGGGAGTTTTTTCAAAATTCGTTGTGCCATATTCCATCTGACCCAAGTGGGCTTTGTCGGGAGAATTGTTAGAGGGTGAATAAAAAAGAAAAAAATATAAAACGTGAGGAATGACCGAGACCATAGTTTAAAAGGTCTTGAGGCGGTTGTGAGGCACTTTTTGTAAGCCTCATAAAGCGTAAGCCTTAGGGCACAACGAGACGTAAGCCTTAATAGAGAAGAAAATAATCTTAAAATCATAAAAAATGCTAAAAACAATAGTTATTTTCATGTGTTAATGTTATATCAACTCAATGATAAATTCGTGTAATTTTAAAAGTACTAAATTATGAGCCAATTGTCTAGTGCAGTTGATTTGTCACCCTTCCCCATATAGGGGAAGGCCCAAGTTCGAGCTCGATTATCCCCTCCCTGTTAAAAAAAAGTACCTACCAAGAAAAAAAATTGAATTAAGTTTTAATGACAACAAAAGAAACGTTAATTTTGGGAGTACCCTATAACATCTCATAACATCATCTTCTCAAGTGATGCACACGTCTCAATTAAATACCTTGAGGCGGTGAGGCGTACAACCTCAATCAAAAAAAGGCGTAAGCCTCAAGTAAAAGACATGAGGCGCATGCCTCAAGGCATTTTTCTAGTGCCTCACCTTAAGGCTTAAGCCTTAGTGCCTTGAGGCACCGCCTTTTTAAACAATGACCGAGACGTCTCATTTATTTATTTACCTCCTTCTTAAATCATTTATCCCAAAAGTGTACATTTTTTTTTTAATTTTGATTAGCAATGTTAAAATTCTATTTTAACAAATAGTTTATTATTTTAATGATATTTTTATAAAATTTATTAAAATAATTATAAAATAAATTAATTTAAAGTGAATAGTGTTAGGATATATGTCATTTTATGTTTGTTAGCCCAGAGAGATGGCGGACAAGAAGGGGGGTTGAATTGTCCCTAAGTCGAGATGGCGGATTTTAAAATCAATTTGAACTAATTACAACGGGAACAAAACTAACTACGTTAATTAACCTAAGCTGACATGATATTAAAATGTTCTCTCAATCTTACCGATCTCACACGGATTATCAATGCAAGGAACAAGTTAACTATGCTCAATTACAAGTAGCAGAGGTAGCAATGTGTAGTAGAGCAGTGAATAAAAACCTATCAATAGACCTGTGAATGGAGGTTGATGAAATGGACAATCACACAGGCATTTACAATTGACACAGAGATTTTTAGGTGGTTCGGGACCACGACAGGCTCCCTACGTCCACCCCTCACCGAATCCCGGTGAGGCTTCACTACACGCTACAAATGTAACAACACGGGGACGAACCCCAACACCACACACGCTGCTTCCGCAGCAATCCACACATACGGGGCCTGGCCCCAAACCGCTGCCACCGCAGCACACACACACATGACGTCGGGGAACACACCTAGGACACTAAAATCACACGGAGACGCAGCTCCGTCCACACACACAGTAATATTCAGAGTTCAGCAACATACAAGGATTTACAACATATGCTCACAACATTATGTAAATGGAGAAAAACTATCATCAAGAGATGGATTAAGAATGTAGAATGTTTTCTCTTTGTTTTCCAATGGCCGTTTGTAGATTTTCCTTGAAACTTCAGTTGGAGAGAGTCGAATCTGTAGTAGGATGGAGCACCCGGTCGTCTTCCTTAAAGATCCGGGTTTGTCTGCAACTTCAGTAACTTGTACTGGGTATTTTCTTCAAATCTTAGCTCCAATCAAAACTGTATGCATCAGAAAAATGATTAACCTCATAAATCCCTCTCCTCTCAACCTTGTGACCGCACTCCTCCTTCTTCTTCTGCAAGAGATTGGAAAACATTAGCTCATCTTGTTGCTTAGGATGAAAATCGCAGCACTAATAAGAGGGCAGCAAGTAGATAGACAAAAGAACATGTATATGTATATTGCACCTCTTAGATAACCATTCGAAACCTTGAGCAATCTCAAACATAAGCATAGAAGTGAAAGATCAAAACAACTCCATCGGATTTTCAACGAAATGCCTTGATAAGGAGGTAGGGTGTGCTGGGAAATTGATCCACGAAGTGGGAAGCGACCAGGCTTGAAGAATGAAACGCCCAAGACATCCGACCACGAAGAACAGCAACAGCAGCCTTCTGATTGAACCTTAGGCTCGTGGATGACGTCTTCAGCAGCGTCTTCTTCCTCCTCCTACTATGTGCATCGCCCTTCCTCTAGCTTTTACGTCCAGATCGTTATGGAAGAAGTCTTGGAGCTGCAGCCGTCCACCTGCACACACAAGGGTTAAGAACAGCACGAAAATCCCAGATCTATCTTTATTCCTTAGGGTTTACAACCCAATAAGATGTATTTATGCTTCTAGGACGGTCAAGGGACAGCCATGGGATAAGATCCACAAATCATGGAGTGATTTAGGGCAGTTGGACCAGAGTTGGAGGACTTTTGGTGCGTATGCGCGAAAGTCTTCTTTCACGGCGCCGCATAGGTGTCGACACCTGGTGTCGACACCTGGTGCCCTGCAGTATACAAAAACCTCAGCTAGAATGCCTAGACACTGGGTGTCGACACCTAGTGTCGACACCTAGTGTTCTGGCTTGCTGGAAATGCAGCCAGCCAGAACCAGTTCAGGTAGGTGTCGACACCCCGTGTTGACACCTTCTGGACTTGTTTCTGGAATTAAGTCCAGGAGCAAGATGTCGACACCAGGTGTCGACTCTTGCTCAGTCAGAATGCCCAATGACCCATTCTGCTGAAAATAAAGAGAACAAACTCCACCATAGTTTGGCATGATTAAAAGGGGTTGTGAGGAGTTCTTCCAGCCTGCAAAACACCAAGTACAAGTCAGTTTGCTTCAACATTGACCTCACAAATCAACCCATTTCATTTCACTTTGTTTAATGGAATTATGGTGACTTGGGAAATTATTACTATGTAAAGCTTATCCAAAATCGTTTCCATTTGCCATTCCAAGAATGAAGGAGGAGTGAAATATCCATATCAATCCACATATCAACACTTGTCTCATCGTTTTACCTGAGTTCACCATTTGTCCTCAATTAACAAATGAAGTCAATTGAGAGCACAATTAATGAATCAATCCCAATCTAGGCACATGAAAAATCATTTCCAACTCATGGATACTTACCATGGATTCAAGGGTAGTAACCAAGAGTGGAAGCTTACCATTGACTCCAAAGAAGTTTTGGCAAAGTGGAACCTGTATATTATATCAAAGTATTGATCATGCATTTGAAAGGGCATTTCCAATACAAATCAATCAAACCTCATATGAATTCCAACTTCAGTCCAGAGCAACATTTATCCAGTCATATGAGAGCATTTAGATCCATTGAGGCATGATCTTGCATGAGTGAAGGGAAGATGATGATTCTTTCAACAAAGATAAACAATGAAATGGAAATGATTTTACACAATGCCATGCAACCAATTCAATATCAATGAATACTCAATGAGTCCACACTAGTATGGACAAAAAGAACAAGAGCATTAGTCTTAACATTCTCACACTAAGACACGCATGAAAGCGCATGCATTCTCCCCCGGTAGCAGTGCCTGCAAAGCAAGATATCAACATGTGAGTTTGTTTATCATGAAGATGTTTACACTAATCAAGCACACAATATTTCACACAATATATTGTGATCATCAAAACCATTATCAAAGACAAAGAGGGAGAGACACGAACCTAACAATGTTGGTTAGATCTATTGGACCTAACAAATATTTGAAAACATAAATGATGAAATGAACTTAATTTAAAATTATGTTTATAAAAATTATTATAATTAAAAATATTGATATTTATAAAAATATTTGTAGAATATATTAAAAAAAATCTTCTCTCTCGTCACCTCTCTATCTCCCTCTGAAATGGGCGTTTTCTTTTTCCCCATGTTTATCCTCAAAAGTCTCGGCCACCGCCTTTTTGAGTTTTTAAGGATCGTGGGTATCTCTCGTTCTTCTTTGTATCTCTCTCTAAACAATAAAAATCATTCACACGGGTAAATCGAGAAGAAAAACATACCTATTTGAGTTTAAATGTTATCTGAGTATTTTCAACGATTGAAATCCACCTGAGAAAGCATACCAAACGCGGCCTAGTATTCCGGCACACAACCTTAATAAGATACCATGCCTATGTTTCCCTACGTGCACAAACTCTCGTCTCTAATTCACGACTGGCATCTAAAAGAGTGAGTTCAGCGAGCGGTTTAGATCTGAGATCAACTGTAGTCAAATTGGGGAAAGCAAGTAAGAAAGTAACATTTGCGATGTACTTTTAGGGCATATCCACAAATATAATATATTCAGAGTGTTAAATTTTATTAGATTGGGCCATCCAACTTAAAATCTTAAGGTGTTGAGTGGAGAGGGCACCACAATTATAATCGCATTATATTTTAGTCCGTTTTCAATACGGGACTATTCTCTAACACGTCCCCTCACGTGCATGTCGATTTTAGGCTCTATCACGTGGACTATGACAAACACGGGGTGTGTGGCTCATATCATAACCATGGGCTCTGATACCATATTAAAATCCACAGAACCGCGATTTTGTTGATTTCAACATGGTATCAGAGCATGGCCTTAGGCCCAACTCTTCTTGGCACCTCCACCCAATTAATGTCCACGGTCCATCTTAGCCGTGAGGAGGAGTGTTAAAATTTGGGTATAGTCCCTGTTAGAGAATAGTCTCGTATTGAAAACGGGCTAAAATATAATACGATTATAATTATGGTGCCCTCTCCACTCAACACCTTAAAGTTTTGAGTTGGATGGCCCAATCTAATAAAAATTAACAAACATACCCTTAAAAATTATAACCACACTGTGTGGGGAATCTAAAATCATCGTGGTGATCAATGGGTCTCTACCATGGTGGGACCAACTACTAAGGTATAGGATGAGGGAGTGGTCGCGACGTGAGATGGGGTCGGTCCCGGGGACGCGTTTAGGTAACGGGGACCCGTCACAAGGGGTAGGCACCGGGGGGGGCATGGGCATGTCGGCTCGCGTCGTCAGCCAGACGAAACGGGAGGGGACGGGGGGGGGGGGTGATTCGTGACGGCCGACGGGCCTGCTTTTCGGGTAAGGCGACGCGCCGTCTTGGCATTACCGGTCGAAGGGCCCAGCGCTGGCGCCGCTGGTGGCCTTCCGTGTTTTATTGGACGGGAGCGCGACTGACGCCCTCCGGGGTTGGATATAACCCGAGTGAGAGTAATAAGGTAGGGCGTCAATTACGTCGCCCTCCAAGGCTGTCTGTCGGCGAAGTCTGATCAACTCACGGGAGAGGGGGAACCGTGAGACCGGGTATGGTTGAATTCGAACAAAACTTTTAATCAAAATCAAATGAAGTATATTCACGATAATATGAAATGAGATTCATGTATTGAATTCAATTACACATCTCATTACACCCCGACAGGGTTGACCAATTAGACGGGTCGGATGGACCCACCAGACTCAATTTGATACGATGATAATCTTCTATTATGTGAATTGGTCTGGCCCGTGTTTGATTATTCAGGTCGAGTCTTTTAAATTTCTTCCTTGTCCAATTAAAAACTAATAACTCGTATCAACTAGCACGAGAACTCGTGTCTTCCTTCACAGTCCTTCTCTGTGCAAGCGTGCGATATATGTTGGGGCCATAAAAGTGCACAGATGCGAGGGGATGCCTCTCATCTCCATGTTTGGCATCATCATCTTTAATTAATTAAAGGGTTACAGATTCAGGGGGGGGGGGGGTTGTTTTGGGTGGTCTTCTGAGGGGATCCGATCCCACCTGCCGCCCATTATTTGCCCAAAGAGCACGCACAATGTGGTGTCCCACCCCTCGGCACACATTGGTGTGATAATTAATCTCCCTACCCAAAGCTAATAAGGAGGAGGGCCCCAAGATGTGGATGGCACGGGGGCCCACATTGACAAGTGAAGCCAGGATGATCACTCACGTCGCTCGATCTCTGATTCACATGTGGTACGATTTCGCACAACCTCAGCAACTTTATAAAGAAATTTCGATGATTGAAATTATATAAGAAATTTTGATGATTGAAATTATATAAAAAATTTCGATTGACATTTGATTGGACTCCGAATTATATAAAAAATTTCAATGATTGAAATCTCCCTTTAACCAAACGATGGCCAAATCTTCTTCCAAACAGGCCATGTCCCCGACTAGTTATTATCCATACGGGTTTAATGGACAGAGTAAATCTCATAAGCACGAGACGGTTACTTTATAAAGGGTGATACTAAATTTTACTTTCAATCATCCTTGGGGGGTCCATTTAATTAGAAATAAATAGGATAAATGTCATGTCGTTTTCTAACATCACACGTTTCTCAGAGTGATAACCGACGGTTGTGCCAAAAGCATCAAGAATACGAGCATTTCATGACTAATGGATTCAATGTTACATCAGGAATACCACAATGACCTCACCGATCAATAACCATAAAAATGACATCTATTTTCACTGGTCAAAGAAACACGCTTCGCGCGTGAGTTTACATATCAATCGTCGACCCCAATGATATACTAATCGTTGTCACAGTCTATTGACCACCATAAAACACAATAAAAATATGTAAAATACTCAAAATTTGACCAGCTCTAAGCATTTATCCTTCTATCTTAAGAAACCATACAACATAGAATGCATTATATTTTACTTACCAGATCAAATTAATAATTTAGAACAACCTGTGAATGACAAGTGATTGAGACCGCGTGATGAACTAGTGAATCAACAAACAAAGTGTTTTGTAAAGTGACGAGATCACATCGCTCAGTGCATACCCGAGTTAATTTTCAACCTCAGTGTTCACCAAGTAAAATTATTATTTTAAAAAAAATTAGGTAACGTGGATCCTAAGTCATATTTACTTGTCGTAAAAATACACTTCTATCGGACAATCTAAAAAAGTTTTAAAATGAAAATCATATCAGGTGAATAGTGTTAGACTCAATTGTTTAAAAATTGATCGTTTTTATTTTGAATCTTTTTAGACCGAGCTATGTCTGATAGAACAAATTCGAGTTACATGCATCCCACGTTATAATCTTTTTATTAAAAAAATCATCTGATTGGTGCACATCGGGTGTGTAATTACACCCAAATGTGCAGTAAATATTACTAGAAAAAATGCAACATGAATGATTGAAAAGTGATGCTTAGGACCTCATCAGTTCTTTTTAGTATTCTGTACCAACGGCAGCAGAAGCAACCTGTGTCTGACAAGATCCATGGCACAATTTATTGTATCACTTTTTGATGACAGCAACGAGTAACTACTTTCGCCGGTCACCCTTAGACGGGAAGTGACACGTATCAGTTCTTGATATTTAAGAGATCCGTTTGGTCGGGATGGTGGAGAAATTTCGATCATTGAAATTTTCTGCACAATTTGAAGCTCAACCAAATGACGCAAGTTCATCTCGACTTACGCGCATCGGCCAACTTCTTCTCATCTGACTGGCGCGGATTTTAGAGCGTAAGAGACGATCTGATCTTCTCCCCATTGTTAGGTCTTTTCACGTCCTTTTGTCATCATAAAATTAAGGGGCACGGGGGTCGATGATGGGGGACATGTTGGAAATTTTATTCTTGACACGGTGGACAGAGTTAACACGTTAAATCAGTCATTATCGTCAAAATTTTACAAATCTATCTGATACGAGACTGAGCTGCCAAGATTAGACCGTACCAACTGCAGATTAATACGATCGATTTATGATACGCAATTGATACGTTCTCGTATATTTTAAATATTATTTATTTTATTTTATATTAAAAATATTCTGTAGACAGATTAATTAGAGATCTTATGTTAAAAAAAGACCTCCATGATTCAAACGCATCGACCGCATAAATTTTTCTTGTTTCTTTTTATTCTCAGTCAAAAAAATTTAAAATCTCAAAGACATTCCCCAGATATATAGGAAGCACGTATCAACCTAACCAAATGAGTTAAGAATTTTTTAAAATTATTATACATATTATATATATATATATATATACTTTTTTCATCTCGAAACGTAATGATATCAAACTATACCGTATTATACTAGTAAAAGACTGATACGACCGATATAGACGATTTGTTAAACCTTGATTGCCACCTCCCATGACAATTTCCCTACTTCTTTCCACATGTACGTATATTCACACATGACCCTTCCTTCCCTGTTCTACTCTTCCCTCAGATACAGTCTACCCTTCTGCAGTGGGGCAACGAACAATAACGGGGGGAAGCCCAGAAAAGTTGCCCAGTACAACTCTGCTTCAGTCCCCAGAGTTCATTGTGGCAATCAAAGAATTACTGTTAAAGAGGTCCTCGGATTCTTCACACCCAGTCCTCAAATCACCAGGGTTTACAGGCTTGATCCAATTCACCAGTAGGATCTTAGAGTGGTCCTCATCCCCAGTCCATAAGCAAATTTCAGATAACTATCTCAACCTTCTCAGGGCAGTAGGAGCAAACATGATCCACGGTCGTAAGTCGTAGCCTGCCGTGTAAGGTTTTGCAGAACGAACTCTGCTAGGAGACTGCTTACGACCGGTTATACTAAGATAAACAAAATTCTTCACAAATCCGTAGCCTGGTCATTGGAAGTTACGGTTCAGGTGAAGCAGCTGTCTGGTTTTTGAGTGTTAATATTAACATGGTAGCAACGCTAACTGCTATCAACTCATTGAAGGGACATGTTAATGCCAAGACTCCCCTTGGTGATGGAAGGGTACTGGGAAGATTAACTCCATATGAAACAATGTAGAGAACACCTTCTTAATACCTCATATAAGATCACTAAAACATTATTTATGATGCTGTCGTCTACTTATTTCCAAAAGAAAACGTGTATAATAATAAGATTGCATTTTAAAGTAATAAACAGAGAGAAGATCATTTCATGGATTTATTAACGTTATCTCCATCGGGCTGCAATTTCTGTTCTCCAAAATAAGTAGCCAGTTCAGTGCAATTCTAGAAACCATGTGATGGGCATCGCGTTCAGTAAGTATCGAACGGAAAGTTCATTACTCTGGATCAGATCTCTAACATTCCGTTGAATCCTCAGTGGCGTCCATAAATCCTAATTGCGCCTGACAGTTCTCCGAGAATGATATACCAAAGGTGAACTTCCAAGAAGGGATAAGCATGGTACCCGAAACAGACATTTATGTCTTCCGGTAGCGAAAGTGGAAATCTAGAGAGCTGCAATGCACTCGATCTCGATCCTAGCATCCAGTGGCAATGCTGCTACCTGATAAGTTGATCTCGCTGGAGCAGGGGCCGAAAAATCTGCAGAAAGTACAATAAAACATCAGCTAGATGTCCTAGTACATGGAGAAACAAGGCTGGTTGCATGGTCTGTTCATATTATTTTGGCACTTGCTCAGAGCTGAAACACAGTCGAAATGCTGTTAGCCATGTGATCATGCCAAAATCATGCAGGAAAAATGAACCAACTTGTAGATTTAGAAAAACATTTTTGATGTGAAAATTGTAAGACTACCAGAATAACATCTTAAACCTGCACCCTTCTTTGATGAGAACTGTGGAGAGAACAGATGATAGAAACAGGAATTATGGCATGCTCAATGAACAAAAATCTTTGATGGACTAGTGAAAGAGGAAAAGGAGATGGCCCGCTAAAAAGGGGTAGCAACCACAGAAAACAAATAACAGCGCATATCTACACTTCAAGTGATGAAGTGTTTCTGACAAACGATTTATCACGACATGTTTATGAAAATGTAAGCGTACACAAACACAGATGCCTCTGTACAACTACAAAATTTCGATGCAAAATCAAGTAACAAGAGATTTCATGATGTCTCACATTTGGCATAAATTTCATTCACTTTCTTAAAGTCCTTAAGATCAGCCAACCTGCAGGGAAGAAAAAAACATCAGAAACTGAATTTTGAGGTTTGAAAACAACCGGCAAATAAATGAAGCATCCATACATAATTGTTGTCTTAACGACTGAAGAATAGCTGGCACCACTAGCTTTAAGTATTTCTCCCATATTCTGTAATACCTGCAGTACTTTCGATTTCCCACGTCAAATTTAGGTCATCACACAAAATAAATTTTACAGGATGAGAATTTTATCTAAATTCTTGCAAGAAAATATGACAATGGGTAACTCCTACCGTTTCCCTTAACAAATTCTTGCCAGAGAAAGACAAGAATAATAGAGACCTGGCAAGTCTATGGCTTAATTGCAATAAGCAATTCATGTAGCTCACATGGGAATGGATGACACTGCAAGCTCCTTGAATATTACTTGACATCAAGGTTAGGCAAATAAAAATAAAAGCTAATAATGAAATCTTCATTCCCAAGTAAATGAATAATTTAATAAACTAACAATCAACAATATGCATATGGGTAACGGCAGGACATGCACCAAACTCTTCAATTGCCAAAAAAATGTTAAGTATTGTTCTTTAAAGACCAACAATATTCATTAAAATGTTTAACTAAAAGGCACTATTATCTTGTATGGCCAAATGCTTGAATTTAGATAAAAGCCTCCCTCTTTCTAGTAAACAAAACAATCCAATGTAAAATCCAAATAGATTGAAAAGTTCGAAGAATGGCAATGAAAATGGGCAGGCAGTTAGTGAATGTCAGTCAGGCACAGATGAAAGGTCAAAGCATCCATGACAACCAAAAATTCAGAGGAATTGCATGGCATAAATGGGTAGGCAGACAGTGAATGTCAGTCAGGCACAGATGAAAGGTCAAAACATCCATGTCGGCCAAAGTTTTCCCTTGACGATTCTTTTTTCCCTAGTATTACTTGAGCTCAATTCTGTTATGCAGGAACAGATTTTGGGGGGCAAACGGATCCCTCCACCAGATTCCCTTCCAGATCAACTGATCAGATTGTACTCAGCTGACCCCACAAATCATGACAGACTCGTGCATATATACATTTTTATGGTTTTTTTTTCATGTCACCGGATTTTTCTTTTTCCCCAATTGCATCAATGAAGTATGTCATCAAGTGAAGAACAGCAACTATTTTATACAGGTTCATATCATGGATTGCAGAATCTGGTCAGATTAGCCAGATCGGCCAGATTGACTGTTCCTATTGGATTCTACTGAGTCTGAACCAAGTCCGATCCACTGATCCCCAATTCTTAACAAGGACTGGCCAGATGAGGCCTGAGCTGATCAGCCCGATCAGCTGATCCAGGACAGGATCAGCACCCTGATTGGCCAATGTCAGTCAATCCCAACTAACCAGCCATTTGAGACTAAGGCTGGGCGTTGATAGCTGACTTCCAAGAGCTATTTTGGGTTGGAGATGGGATTTAAAAGGTCTCCATTTGGTCATTCTCACCCTCATCATGGAATCTTCACCCTTTAACATCCTCTCCCTCTATCATTCGGTAACTTGAGTAACCTCTCCCTCTCATTCTCTAACCTCTTCTTTGAGTCTCCCTCTCTCACTCTAAAGTAGGATGTTTGTTTGAACGCAACTAGATCCCTTACAAGTCTCATTGCTCCTATGTGTAATTAGATAATTTCTAAGATCAGAAGGGATGAGTCTCAGATGGATCTAATTTGTTATAAATGGCTGATCTTTTTTAAGGTATGTCTTTTTAATTTTTTGCTCATTTTTTTAGGTTTCTAAATTTTTTGAATGAGAAAAGGTAACCGATCCACTAGAAGGAAAAAAGATTAGGATCAGACTGGATCAGATACAATCAACTGAGCTGGATCGGCCCCCACTACCCAGCCGAACTATCCAATGCCGATCCGTGATCCTTCCTTGGTTCATATTGAACATGTTCAGTCCATGAATTAACATAATAGTTCATCGAAGTTATGCACTCCCATGTTCCTAAACCTTCATAAACAGATCTGCTGATCAGACCTTGATGATCAATAATGACTTCATTAATGGGAAAGAAATTGCCTTGATGTGTCTCAATGTCTCCTCACTATATGTGTATAGTCTACGGTTGCCAAAAGGAAGCAAAAGAACAAAAAAGCCTTCATCCTCGTGACACAAGATTCTCAGTAAACAAGAGAGTACAGATGCAAATTCTCTAGGACATAATAACAAGAGAAACTCTGCCTACATCTTTTTACCTGTTCTGTCTGGTCCTCTATATCATCTGAGATGAACTTGCCAGTCTGCATAGTAAAACAGTAAACAATTAAAGGGACTCATTAAACTAAACAAGATTGATTTAGATATACATCCAGTGTAACACCAAACAAACCTCAGGAACAAGACCCAAGACACCAGAGACAAAAACAAGATTGTTGGCTTTAATAGCCTGTGAGTATGGTCCTAATGCTGCAGGTGCTTTGTCTGTCTGTACAGCCTCCTTTTTAACTGAAACCCAAAACATCAGAGCACAACTGTCATTTGCTGCAAACCAATTGGTCCAGTGGATCAATGGAAAAAAACATGGAAGTTTTTTGCTGAAATAGAGAGAAACATTGGTGACGACTCCGTTGAATGTGTTGCTCAAAATTTTATGTGAATATCAACTGTTTAAATAACCGGAAAATTAATTGCACACAAACATGACCATGAAATCAGGAAAACTTGGGAATTGACACCCATGATGAGTTGATCATCAAAGAGGTAACAACCTATGCATAAAAAATAAATAAATACATTAACAGAGGCGCCAAATAAATTATTAACAGACGGATGAAAAATAGTGACAATTATTTATAATTATAGACTTTGTACTCATTATAGAACACCCACTCAGTAGTTTCTGATATACATGTTAAACAGAGTGACCTGCCCAAGAATTAGATACAGACTTTTTTTTTTTGAAAAGAAGAATTAGATACAGACCTAAAACATATAGAAAGACCAATTCTTAGCTCCATATCCCTAGATCCGAGCTCCATATCCCTAGATCCGAGGAAAAGGTAATAACAAGGAAATGTAGCGTGTATACTATCACATTAATGATGAGGACAATGTACCTGTTAATAACGAGGAAAAGGTAGAACTGTATACTGTCACAAGTAACAACAGGAAGTACATCAAAACCCCTTTACAGGTGACCAAAAATATAGAAGATTCTGGATTACTAGTAACTACAACCATTATAATCTCCGAGATAAAAGAGAATTAATCAATTAGAATAGAACTGATCTCAAATTCAGATCTTTCCACAAAATGTCAAAATAAAGAAAATTCTTCGTGGCAATTCTTTGGTAGTAGAAGACATGAGAGTCAGTAGAATTCAGCCTTGTGCAGTGAATGACCCAATATCAGCCTCTCCTCTGCCTCAATAACCTTCAAGATATGCGGCTCATTCTGGTTATAGATCTTTGATGCCCTACCTTTCTCTGTATTTCAGCAAACCAAGTGGACAAAATTATGAAATTGGCCACTATTCTAAAAACCTGGTGAATCCCTTCTGTATATCATGATCTATTGGGCATGAAAGGAAATGAAATAATTGCATGTTTACAAGAAAGTTGAACAAATAGAATTCAAGACCCCTCTTCCACAGAATGTCCCCTTCATCTCATCCACACAGACCCACACTCTTTATGACGCAGCCACAGACAGCTATGGAGTATAGCACTAGCAATTCCTGGAGGTTCACCAAGTAGTCTGATTCCACAGACAATACAAGCAAGAGTGCAGATTTAGCTTCCTGGCTCAATGAAGGTAGACACAGACTAATGATATAACAAAAGGGTAACAGCAACCAACACCAACGATGGTGGAGGCTTTGGTCATTGGAAGGGCATGGGCTACAGAAACATCCAGTCGCCAATGTCACCAGCATGTGAAGATGCCCACTGCTGTTGAATCTTCTGGAACTCTTAGCAACATCGTTTTTGTTCTCAGCTTGGCTAGGACCCTGGACGGATCCTGCTGTGTAACTGCATTGTCATGAACCAATAAGAGGTGGTTGATGTAGATATGCTTGTGGTTGACAATAAGCACAAGTAATTCACTGGTCGTCAAGCCAGTCAATTTGTATAGCAACTTCCTGGCAAAATTCAAAGCTTCTCTCTCTACACTTTTCTAGAGAGAGAGGCTCTGTGACTTTCTGGCACGGTGGGGAGGGCTGATGCCCCGGGGCGCCCCCCGAAAGTGGTCGCCGGTGTGTATCGGACACCTCTGGGGTACCTGGTGGCCTCTTACGGACCCCACACTGTCTGCTTCCGGTGTGGGAGAGCTGGCCACGTTTGTAGGTTTTGTCCATTCCCATTCGTGGGGAGGGGGCAGATGCGACAGGAGTGTTGTGCCCCTGGTTTTGATGATGACAACAATGAAGTGTGAATGTAGCATTCAACTCAAAAATGTTGATTACAATATTGATTCAGTAATACTTTCATACAATTTCTTTTTGATGCAATAAAGGAACAGGGTTGACGCTGGGAGTTCAATGCGTCCACGCTTCAGTTGAAGAGGTTTTCAGAGATTCACTTGGCTGCGTCAACTCCATGCTACAGCAGCGTCGACACAGTAATTAATGAGGCAGAGTCCATAGCTCACTGGAAGTGCGTCAACGCCATTGCAAGACAGCGTCCACGCAGCAATTGAGTCTGATATACATTTAGCTCTGGAACACCACTGCGTCAACGCTATGGATTAGCAGCGTCGACGCAGCACGCCTATCTGCCGAAGACCTTGATCACTGGATTGCCGATGCGTTAACGCAGCTGGCTGATGGAGTCAACGCATCAGACTTGAGTTTCGTAGGAAGAAGATATCTGAAGGCTGCGTCAACTCCTTGGAGCAAGAGGGTTGACGCCATCTAATTCCAGTTGTTGAGCGCGTTAAGTGGATCCCACCTTCAGTCGTCAACTGCCACATCAGCCACAAGCGGATAAAGCTTTCGTACCTTCCACCACTCCAGAAGGTTCCCCACGTAAGCAATCATGAGGATAACCAGGAAATCAGGGTGGTGGCCCACCTGCTTCACGTGAATTGTTTTGTGCGTGGGAAGACCACAGAAAGGGTTCAGTCGAGAGTAGAACGAAAAACAGGCAGAGAACAGAACGGGAGTGAGGCTGAGAGAAGAACTGGACGAAGACTGCTGAAAAATCAGATCAGAAGATCATCGCGTCACCAAGACTCTTCTACATACCAGACGGAGGAGATTCAAGGGTTGAACCTCATGCGCATGGATCTCTCCATTGGTGATTCCAATTCCGCTGCGTCCAAGTGCTGAAGTGTGATTTCTTATCTTTTCATTTTTCTCTTGTTATTGAACATTGTATCCATCTCTTCTACTGGATTTAGTGAAGAGAGGGTGATTCTGATCCAGCGGACTGTGCTGAGATCAGGGGTGTCAAGGTAGATTGCCTTCAAGCTGTTTGACAGCGGATCTGAGGATTCGTTCCTCGTTGTGTTCTGTTGGTGTAGTCAGCAGTGTAGAGGAATTACTTCCTCGGTTTAGCAAAGCTGTAAAGCTCAGCAGGGTTCCTCACTGGTTAAGTGGGGAGGTGAACGTAGGCCTCCATAGGGAGACCGAACCACCTTAAAATTGTGTTCTCTTGTGGTTTGCTTTCTCTGATCATTCTCCTCTCGTTAGATGTTTGATTAGGCTCGATTCTCTTAGTTGTTTAGTTGTTGATCATATCTCTATCATTCTACACTATATTTCAAGTGTGATCGCGCATAGAATTTTAAAGGGTCAACCTATTCACCCCCTCCCCCTCTAGCTTGACCGTCCTCTCGATCCAACACGTGGTATCAGAGCGCCAGGCTCTCTTGCAAAGGTTTCACAGCCTAGAGAGATTTAATGGAGAACAGAGGACTCATGCCTGAGGGGTATGCAGTGAATAGGCCACCATTTTTCGATGGAACTAATTATTCGTACTGGAAAAATCACATGCAAGTATTTTTAAGAGCGCAGGATCATGAAATCTGGAGAGTCGTGAGCAAAGGGCCATACCAAATTGAAGGCGATGAAGAACTCTGGGTGAAGGAGCAGATTCGAAAGTCGAACGTAAATTGGCAAGTCATGAATATTATGCAGTGCTCACTCCATCCCAAGGAATTCTCGCGTGTATCCTCATGCTCCAGCGCAAAAGAAATGTGGGATAGACTCGAGGTAATCTACGAAGGTACCTAAGAGGTAAGATAGACAAAAGCTAACATGTTAATTTCAGAATATGAATCTTTTCGGATGAAACCTGAGGAAAATATATCTGAAATGTATGCCAGACTAACTCTTCTTGTGAATGGTCTTAAAGGTTTGGGAAAGACCTATAGTGACTATGAGGTGGTTAGGAAGATTCTTAGATCCCTAACTCCAATCTGGCATACCAAAGCCACGGTCGTTGAGGAATCTAGGAACCTTCCCACCACCAAACCAGATGAGCCAATAGGTTCTCTCATGGTTTATGAACTGAATCTGAAAAGAACAGATGAGGATATGAAGAAGAAAAAGCCCCTTGCATTGAAGGCTGGCTCCAGCAGCAAGGAAAGCTCAGATGATAGTCAGTCATCTTCATCTGATGATGACTCAAGTGAAATAGCCATGCTTATTAGGAAATTCAGAAAATTCTTAAGAAAGGGAGGTAAGACTGCTAGATATAAAGGATATCAGGTAAGAACTAGCTCAAAACTCAAGCCAGAAAATCCTAAGAAATCAGATAAAGTTGTTTGCTACAGATGCAGGAAACAAGGACACATCAAGTCGGAGTGTCCTGAGAATATGAAAAAGACACAGACAAAGTGGAGAAACAAAAAGCCCAAGGCCATGCTAAGCACTTGGAGTGATGAAGAAAAAGATGAAGATGAAGAAAGCACCTCTGAAGAAGAAAGCGAGGTGAAACTGTGCTTCATGGCAAATGGTGATGATCAAGTCGAGGTAACCTCTCCCTTTGCAGATTTCTCTTGTAATGATTGGGAAGAAGCTTTTAACGAATTGCTGGATAAGTATGAAGGTGTTAAAAAGGAAAATAAATCTCTAAAGAAAAAGAAAAATCAAACCAGTCAAGAAGATGATTTGAATGAAAAAGTCAAAACGCTAGATGCTGAAATCGTGTGTCTAAAAAGGGCCTTGGAAGAAAAAGATGAGTATAAGAAACAGTTAATTGAAATGAAGAGAGAAAATGATTTTCTACTGAAGATGCATGATGAATTGAAATTAAGAATGCAGAAATTGGAGAAAGAAGTAAAAATTGATGAAAAGAAATATGAGGCCATTTGTGGAGTCAATGCAAAACTTCAAGAAAATCTGAAGAAATTAGAGGATGAGAACCTAAGCAAACAAGCATCCCTCGAAAAAATGACACAGGGTAAAAACAACCTTGATGCTGTTACGGGAATTAAGTGCAACTTTGGAAAAGAAGGGCTTGGATTCAATCCTACTAAAAAGAAAGAACTGGGAACTAGATTGGTGACATTTGTCTCTGGGAAGGACACATCTGAAGAGAATCAAATGGATGAAAACAAAAAGGATGAGAAGAATGAGGAAAAATTAAAACAGTCTAATGAAATCAGAAAAGAAAAAGGAAATGAGAAAGTGAAGGCAACATTGAATCTTAACAAACAGAAAAGCACACTTATGTTCAAATATGCCTCCTCAGGTCAATACAAGAATCCTAGCTGTAATTCATCAACCCAACAGCAATCATACAGAAGATCAGAAGGTTCAAGGTCTGGTAGAAGTCAACCGCGTCAACGCACTGGTCACATGGCGTCAACGCATCTAGCTTTCCAGAAAGGGCATTCGGTCAGAAATACTCAGATGCGTCGACGCAGTCACTACCATGAGTCAACGCATTACATGTACCAGAACCCCCATGATAGATATGGTAGGTGGATGAGTCAACGCAGCAACACTAGAGGGTCTACGCATCCAACTCTCAATCATCCAAGAAGCATGCATTCATCTAGAGTCCTTAAGTCAAATTTCCCCAGTACATCATGGAGTCATCACTATCAATGGCACAGGAATAATCACAAATCTGTCAAATCATTGAACTTACCACATCAAAGACCCTCACAACAGCAACTATGGATTCCCAAGAGCTTGATGTCCTACCTGAACACGTCCTATGGTTTGATGGGACCCAAGTATATCTGGGTTCCAAAATCTCTTGTTTAATGTGTTTTGCAGGAGTGTCTTGCAGCTGTACATAATAGGTGGTATCTCGACAGCGGCTGCTCAAGGCACATGACGGGGGATAAAGCTAAATTATGTGTCTTGGTGGAGAAAGACGGGGGTCATGTTATATTTGGAGGAAACAATAAAGGAAAAATAATTGGAAAAGGTAAAGTAGGTAAAAATCCTTCAAATTTCATTGATGATGTGTTACTTGTAGATGGCTTAGAATATAATCTACTTAGCATAAGCCAACTGTGCGATAAAGGAAATAAAGTTGTGTTCGATGCTCATACTTGCACCATTTTAGAGATGAGTTCTGAAAAAGTTAAATTCATTGGAAAAAGAATAAACAACATGTACGTGGTAGATTTAGATGACCCTGCACATAACAATCTTTGTCTTGCTGTGAATAAAAGTGAACTTGTTTAGTTGTGGCACCACAGACTAGGGCATGCTAGCTATAGTGTCTTGCATAAGTTAGCAGAGTTTAACATGGTGAAAGGTCTGCCAGATGTATCATTTAAACAAAATGGCAAAGTTTGTAGTGCATGCACTCAAGGTAAGCACACTAGAAAGTCATTTAAGTCCAGACTTGAAATTCAATCATCTAAACCTTTTGAACTCATTCATATGGATTTGTTTGGACCAACTAGAACAGCTAGTGTGAGTGGAAATAAATATGGATTTGTTCTAGTAGATGATTTCTCTAGGTTTACTTGGGTGTTCTTTCTAACTCACAAAAATGATGCATTTGAAGAATTTCAGACATTCTTCAAGAATGTGCAACAGGATGGTAAGTTTACCATTTCATCTATCTTGTCAGATCATGGAGGAGAATTTGACAATTCTGAATTTGATGATTTTTGCAGAGCCACAGGAATTTCACACAAGTTCTCATCTCCAAGAACTCCCGAACAAAATGGAGTTGTGGAAAGAAGAAATAGAACCCTTGTAGAGATGGTTAGAACCATGCTGATTGAAGGACAACTCCCAAGGAAGTTCTGGGCAGAGGCGGTAAATACAGCTTGCTACATTGTAAACAGGACAATGGTAAGACCTCAGTCCAAAAAGACTCCATATGAATTGATGAAGGGTAAGAGACCTTCTGTTGCTTATTTTAGAGCTTTTGGATCAAAATGCTTTGTTCAAAATAATGACAAACGGGCGTTGGACAAATTTGAACCTAAGAGTGAACCTGCCATCCTTCTAGGATATTCTAGTAACTCTAGGGCCTACAGAGTCTTAAATCTAAAAACACATGCTGTTGAAGAATCCCCTCATATTGTGTTTGATGAAATGAATGAAAATTCTGAGATTGAGGAATTATGTAGGGATGAAGATGAAGGGAAGTTCCTTAAAGAAAAGGAAGAACAGAATCTCCAAGATGAAGAGACAAGGCTAAATGATAATCATGCAGAATCAACCCACCATGGTGATGCAGGTATGAATGAAGGTATCTCTCTAACCGATGTAAGGATGCTAAGGGATCACCCTTTATCCAATGTCATTGGTAACTTGCACGAACCTGTTAGAACTAGATTTCATTTTAGAGGTCTCGAGGAAATGGACAATCTGGCCCTTGTCTCTCAAATTGAACCAAAAAACGTTGCTGAAGCTTTGAAAGATAGTAATTGGATAAACGCAATGCACGAAGAATTACATCAATTCAAAAGGAAAAAGGTGTGGTACCTTGTGCCAAGACCCAAAGAGCTTTCTGTAATTGGAACTAAATGGGTCTTCAGAAATAAACAGGATGAAAATGGAATGGTAGTTAGGAATAAAGCTAGGCTGGTAGCACAGGGTTATAATCAAGAATTTGGCATTAATTTTGAAGAATCCTTTGCTCCAGTAGCTAGATTAGAAGCTATTAGATTATTACTTGCTTATGCTTGCTGTCATGGAATAATGTTACATCAAATGGATGTAAAGAGTGCCTTTCTAAATGGGTCAATAAAAGAAGAAGTTTATGTTGAACAACCCCCTAGTTTTGAATGCACAGAAAATCCTAACCATGTGTACAGATTGGACAAAGCTCTTTATGGACTCAAACAGGCACCTCGAGCGTGGTATGATAGACTCAGCTCGTACCTCACAGAGAAAGGCTATTCTAGAGGTAAAGTGGACCAAACTCTATTCACCAAAGTAAGAAATTCAGATATTATTCTGGTTCAAATTTACGTTGATGATATAGTTTTTGGTTCCACTTAGGGGTGAGCATTATTCGGGTTCAACCCGAAAACCAAACCGAACCGAACGATTTGGTTCGGTTTGGTTTGGGTTGAAATTTAAAAAATTTTGGTTTGGGTTCAAACCGAACCGTATTAAAAAATTTGGTTTGGTTTGGTTTTGAAGTTCAAGAAACCGAACAAAACCAAACCGAACCGAATAACTCGAATTTAAGAATATTTTTATCGAATTAATATAAATGTATATGTAACTATAAATCCGAATTTAAAAAGTCCAATTCCCGCCATTCTAATAGGGTTTCCGACGTTATGAATGTTAGAGTGTGGAGTCAGAACTCTTTCATTCGTGCGCCTCTGCACGGGATCACACTCTGCCTCAGGAGCGCATCCACTGCTCCAGGGGAGCATTCACAGCATCAGGGAAGCATGGCGAGCTTATGCCATCTCCAGGGGAGCATTCGCTGCTCCAGGGGAGCAATCGCTGCCCCAGGGGAGCATCCACTGCTCCAGGGGAGCATCCTCAACTCAGGGGAGCATGGCGAGCATATCGTATCTCCAGGGGAGCATTCGCTGCTCCAGGGGAGCATCTTTCAGTGCCAGGGAAGCATTCGTTACTCTAGGGGAGCATATGCTGTCCGGGTCTAGCAGGGAAGCACATGCTGTCACTGGAGGACATTCATTATCCCAGGAGAGCATCACTGGCGTCAGGGAAGCATGCATTGCGGGTTCAAGGCAAGTCGATATCACTTGGGATGCGTCGACCTTGTCTTGGCAATGCGTCGACCTTGCCTTGGCAATGCTTTGATCTGACTGATGGTGGGGGAGCATCTGCAGTCGCTGGAGGGCATACTCGGTCCCAGGAGAGCATCCGGGGGGACAGGCGAGCATGCGCGTCTGATGTATCCCAGAAGAGGATTTCTGTTTAACCGGGATATTATTGTCTTTAATACCCTGACTAATGACGCCCTAATCTCCTAGTATAAAAGGATGGGCTCTCTCTTTGTATTGGAACAAGTCTGTGATTATCTTAGTGGAATCCTGTTGCGGCCGTGGACGTAGGAAGGCATCTTGCCTCCGAACCACGTAAAAAATCCCTGTGTGTTCTTGTGTGATTCTTCTTCTCTCCTTCTTCCTCCTCTGCTGGTTGTCCTCCTCGTCTGGGTACTCCATATCCCTAACAATGAAATAGGTTTCAAATCACCTTCTATTTTACTGTAACTGAAGTTCTTAGTTTTTTATGTGAAAATATTATGGAGCTTGTTCTTACAAATTACAACTTTGTATGTTATTTTTTTAATATTTACTTTATTTGGTAGAAATTCTTTTACCCTACCTTTCTCTAACGTTGTTTGAATCCAATCTAATTTATAAAATGGGAGATGAATATGGATCAAACCGAACCAAACCGAATCAAACCGAATTAATTCGGTTTGGTTTGGTTTGGTTTGGTTTCAAATTAGTTTGGTTTGGTTTGATTCGGGTCGAAGCCTTAATTCGGTTCAGTTTGGTTTGAGAAAAATTCTCTTCAAACCAAACCAAACCAAACCGTGCTCACCCCTAGTTCCACTAAACCCAGCATGTGTGAGGAGTTTGCCAGCTTAATGACCACCGAATTTGAAATGAGTCTAATGGGTGAGCTTAAATTTTTTCTAGGTCTGCAAATTACTCAGAGCAAGGAAGGATGTTTCATCAACCAGGCAAAGTACATTTCTGAGTTGCTGAAGAAATACAAAATGAAAAATCTGAAAGCAATCAGCACTCCGATGAGCACCAACACAAACTTGGATGAAGATCTGAAAGGTAAACAGGTTGATGCAAAAACATATCGAGGTATGATTGGATCACTCCTCTATCTTACTGCATCTAGGCCAGACATTCAATTTTGTGTATGCATGTGTACTCGCTTTCAATCTAATCCTAGAGAATCCCACTTAAGTTCTGTCAAGCGTATCTTTCGATACCTTGCTGGAACTCGAGATTTAGGGATTTGGTACCCTGCATCTTGCTCTTTTGATCTTGTATCCTATTCAGATGCAGACTATGCTGGATGCAAACTCGACAGGAAAAGCACGAGTGGCTATTGCCAATTTTTGGGAGGATGTTTGATTTCTTGGGCTTCCAAGAAACAACACTCAGTGGCACTATCCACTGCAGAGGCAGAATATGTCGCTGCAGGGAGTTGTGGTTCTCAAGTGTTGTGGATCAAACACCAACTCCAAGATTATCAGACTGATCTTGGGTGTGTCCCAATATTGTGTGATAACACAAGTGCCATAAACCTGGCCAAAACCCTATCCAGCACTCTAGGATCAAACACATAGAAATTAGACACCATTTCTTAAGAGATGAAGTAATTAAAGGAAATTTTAAACTCATATTTGTTGAATCACAATCTCAATTGGCCGATATTTTTACCAAGCCTCTGAACAATGATAGATTCTCTTATCTTAGAAGAGAGCTTGGTCTGTGCAATTATCATCTAGATGCCTGATTTGAGTGCCTGACTTATCTTTTGGAATCTGAATGATTGAACTTGTCTTGGTTTGAATTGTATCTGTCTTAAACTCAGGGGGAGCTTAGTCGTCTGTGCATGTTATGTCTATCTGTCTTTCAATCAATTCAGAATGAATAAAATTTTAGCATGATACTCATGTTATTGGCAGTTATAATTTCATTCATGCATGGTCTGAGGGGGAGTTAGCTTAGGATCAATTTCTCGGTGACAAAAGGCTGAATAAAGTACAGAGTTGTTACTGCTGGTTGGATAAGTGAGTTAACGCAGTGTGGAGATAGGGTTAAAGCACCAGACAGCTTATTCTTTGAAAATCTGATGTGAAGTGTCTCTGGCTGGATGAGTGAGTCGACGCCATGGTTGGATTGAGTTAATGCAGCCCTGGCTCTGAGTCTACGCAGCTATTCCTTCTTGAAGTCTCTTCTCTAAATCTTTTCTTCTTGGAGCCTTCTCTTCTTCAGATTCACTCACCTCTTTGATCTATCTCATCGTTTTGATTCTCAATTACATGTTTTTCACGTTCTAGCATGACGGAAAACTTCTTGAGTATTGGGATATGTAGATGAAGTCTTAAATTCAGGGGGAGTTACAGTGATAATTCTTATTGAATATGAGATATGTTCTGAATGGCTCTATGAAATGCTAATGATAGGAGATATATACTTCTTATGATGTTTGAATTCAAGAACTCTTGAACCCAATAATGCACTATGTATGGAATAAAAGCTGAACAATTTAATAAAACCAGGACCTTATCATCTCTCGAACCTTATTGTTCAAAAGTAAAGAAGCCACTGTGTGTAGAGGAATTTAATATTTGTATTGGTAATAAACTCAGAAATAATTTTTAAACGATGAAGAAGCAATCCCTTACACATGTTATAAAATACAGAGCAATGGTAGGTCTTCACTGAGAAACTAGCCCTATGCACCAAAGAAGTGCTAAAGAGCAAGTCATGAGGTGAGCTACTATCTCTGTCTTCAAGTGAAAAATAAATCATTACAGAGCAATGGTAACTGTTAACTGAGAAACTACTTTCATGCACCTATGAAGTGCTGAAAGGCATGTCATGACGTCAGTTGCCAACTCTGGTCCTTCAATGCAGAATAGTTTGCTATGCTGAGTAACCGGGGACTCGAGTGTCTGATAAACATGTGTACCCGTGTCAAAAGGCTAGCTATACCTGACTGCTAATGAAAACGTGAAAATAAGTTGACAAAATTGAAAATGCTGAAAATGTTAAAAATAATAATTAAAACATGTGAGTGTGATTGATCTGAAGCTCTTTACTCAAATGAGTCTATCGTCAATGCCAGTTAAATTCCTCTCTCTCTCTCTCTGAAAGGCATCTTAAAATTGACAGATATAAGGGACAGAAATGAAAATGGTTCTAGTGTGAAAAGAGTTCCACTTTTTTCCAGGCAGGTGCCTTTAATGGTTCATGATTTTTAATTCAATGTTTTAAGATTATTTCTTCTCTTCATCATTAAATGAATTGGAGCCTATTTACATATATCTCTTTCAACGGAACTTGATCTGCAACAATTAAAAATCCTTGAAAGTAAGTGTCTCTCAACATCATCTCAGTGGCTTAATAATTTTTCCTAAATTCGACTGTTTTTCTCACAACCTCCTTATTGGCTATAACATCTCATCGTTACACCACTGCGTCTACGCACCACTCCAATGCGTCAACGCAGTGGGTCTCTTGACTCATCTCAAACCGGTTCCCTGACTTGAACCGGCTGAACCGCTCTCGAAAAAGGGCTTCGTAGCTTCTTTAAAAGCGTAGCGTCACCGCTGCTTGTCTCCATTTTTTTTTCGAAACCCTTTGTCGTTCTACCTTCCGTGTTCTCCAAAACCCTCACAGCACTTTCCTGTTCCATTCATCTCGGTGCCATGGCTCTTCCGACATCCACTCAAAAGGGGAAGAAGAGGGCAGAGGAACATCAAAGAAGTTCAGCATCGGCCGAAGGCAAAATGGAGCCCCGCTCCAAAGCTGCTCACAATAAAGGGAAGAGGAAAGAGACGCTTTCATGCGATCCTAGTCCGCCAACCAAAAAGAGAAAGGCATCTGATGTCAGGACAGAAAAGAATGGTTCATCTTCAGGTGCTGCGAAGAGACAGAAAGGTGCGGAAAGCTCTCATGTAATGCCCTCTGATCCCTCTCTTACCGTCACCGTGGAAGAACCTCTGAAAGTTCTCATTTCACGCTATATTGTTGCTACCGACTATGAAATGCTTGAAGTTTTTTCGCAACTATTTCCTACCTTGGAATATCAGGGCTGGTGGTCTTTCGTTACAACTCATAAGGTCTATTACCCCACCCTGGTTAGAGAGTTCTACTACAATTTGAAATATGAGCCTCATATTCCGAAACTTACATCATCTGTCAGAAATGTTAGTTTCGAACTAACAAATAAGCTGTTTGCCAGAGCCTGGAAAATCCCCAAGAATGGGGTTCAGCTACATAGTTTTGAGTTTGATGAACATGATGCCTATGCTCTCCTGACTGACAAACCTAGTGATCCTTCAGATGTAAGGGAAACTTATTTATCCAGTCTTAAAGCAAATCAGTTCCCTCCATTGAATAGACTGCTCCACCATATGTGCACATCAATGATCACACCACAGAGTAGTGGTAGGGAAAGGGTCACTGAGATGCAGAGATTTCTGCTATACTGTATGCTGAAAAGAATACACATTTCACTGCCTGATGTAGTTATTCAGACGATGGGGTCTTGCTTGACACAATCCAGAACACTTCCTTATGCTGCTCCATTGACTGCCATCTTTCGAAAAGTTGGCGTAGATTTTGGTTCTGAGAAGAAAATAATCGTCCCTCAAGGGAATGTTTACTCCCTCTCTTATATTCAGAAGTTCATGGGATTCAAAGTTATTAATGGACAGCCAGTGAGGATACTACCAAGTCAGAAACATGTGCCTCCAAATGTAGACACTGATCATAATGTCAGAACAGATGCATCACCTCCACCTGCAGTTAGAGAAGTACGACCAGAGGGTAGTCCTCCAAGAACAGAGTCCCCAAGGACAGATGCTACTGAATTCTTCAATAGATCACCAAGTCCTCAGCAGGAAACTGGTGAGCCAAGTGGGTCTGCACCCTCATTTGAACCTCTTATGACTGGAGCTATTGAACTTTTTTCCAGTCAATACAGACATGACAGACCTTTTCCCCCTTCTGGCGCAGCTCAACCTGCAACAGTTGAAGAGATGTTTGCTAACATGACTATAATGATGCAGCGACAGGAAGCAAGGATGGATAGGTTGCTGCAGTTCACAAATTATCACTTCAACAGTATGCACACTAGAATCTCCAAGTTTGAAATTTTCCTCTTATCCGAGTGGAAACAATTTTTGATCACGAAGCTCCAATCTGACAAGGCTACTCGGCAGGTTCTACAATCTGTCATAACTATCATTGAGAAGATAGCCGACATGGTGACAACTGTGCATGCTAATCAAGCTTCATTTCTTGCATCTTTTGGAAAGATTACTGATTTACGTTATGACGTAAGAATAAGCGTCGAGACCCTGAAAGGCCCAATCCACGCTCTTCCACACAACCTCACTGCGGTTGTTGAAAAGATTAAAGTAGTAACTGCAGAAGTTACTTCACTTGGGGACAAGTTCAAAACTAAGGAATCTGTCACAAATGACATTTCTTCTGCCATTGACAGTGTACGCACCACTCTAAGTCATCAGCTGGGTGAGCTCTCTCAGGATATCCGAGATTTACTGGCAAGAGAACATTCTACTTCAGGACAACAGTTTGGCCAGCAACCTCAAGGCTCTCAGTCTACTCACGGGCAGTCCTCTCGTCAACACCAGCAACCTCCTTCCGCCAGAAGATACAATCGTTACTTCCAATCTTGAATGACAACAGTTTCACATTTATCCCCCTTCTGATGATGTCAAAGGGGGAGAATTTTTGAAAGCTAGAATCTAGATTAGAGCTCATTGCATCTGCAAACATGTTGAATGACTAAATGTCTTCCTCTTCTTGGCATCAACTATGTTGACTGACTAAGTGTTTTTCTTCTTTCTGTCTGTGCCTATGATGTAAAACTCTGAACCTGAATGAATGACAAAATTGATGCTTTCTTCTGTCACTGAATTAAAATCCTGTTGATCTGAACCTTCTTGTTTGAACATTTGTCATTTAGATGCAATGGCATTCACCTCATAGTTGCCATCATCAAAAAGGGGAAGATTGTTGTGCCCCTGATTTTGATGATGACAACAATGAAGTGTGAATGTAGCATTCAACTCAAAAATGTTGATTACAATATTGATTCAGTAATACTTTCATACAATTTCTTTTTGATGCAATAAAGGAACAGGGTTGACGCTGGGAGTTCAATGCGTCCACGCTTCAGTTGAAGAGGTTTTCAGAGATTCACTTGGCTGCGTCAACTCCATGCTACAGCAGCGTCGACGCAGTAGTTAATGAGGCAGAGTCCATAGCTCACTGGAAGACTGCAGTGCGTCAACGCCATTGCAAGACAGCGTCCACGCAGCAATTGAGTCTGATATACATTTAGCTCTGGAACACCACTGCGTCAACGCTATGGATTAGCAGCGTCGACGCAGCACGCCTATCTGCCGAAGACCTTGATCACTGGATTGCCGATGCGTTAATGCAACTGGCTGATGGAGTCAACGCATCAGACTTGAGTTTCGTAGGAAGAAGATATCTGAAGGCTGCGTCAACTCCTTGGAGCAAGAGGGTTGACGCCATCTAATTCCAGTTGCTGAGCGCGTTAAGTGGATCCCACCTTCAGTCGTCAACTGCCACATCAGCCACAAGCGGATAAAGCTTTCATACCTTCCACCACTCCAGAAGGTTCCCCATGTGAGCAATCATGAGGATAACCAGGAAATCAGGGTGGTGGCCCACCTGCTTCACGTGAACTGTTTTGTGCACGGGAAGACCACAGAAAGGGTTAAGCCGAGAGTAGAACGAAAAACATGCAGAGAACAGAACGGGAGTGAGGCTGAGAGAAGAACTGGACGAAGGCTGCTGAAAAATCAGATCAGAAGATCATCGCGCCACCAAGACTCTTCTACATACCAGACGGAGGAGATTCAAGGGTTGAACCTCATGCGCATGGATCTCTCCATTGGTGATTCCAATTCCGCTGCGTCCAAGTGCTGAAGTGTGATTTCTTATCTTTTCGTTTTTCTCTTGTTATTGAACATTGTATCCATCTCTTCTACTGGATTTAGTGAAGAGAGGGTGATTCTGATCCAGCGGACTGTGCTGAGATCAGGGGTGTCAAGGTAGATTGCCTTCAAGCTGTTTGACAGCGGATCTGAGGATTCGTTCCTCGTTGTGTTCTGTTGGTGTAGTCAGCAGTGTAGAGGAATTACTTCCTCGATTTAGCAAAGCTGTAAAGCTCAGCAGGGTTCCTCACTGGTTAAGTGGGGAGGTGGACGTAGGTCTCCACAGGGAGACCGAACCACCTTAAAATTGTGTTCTCTTGTGGTTTACTTTCTCTGATCATTCTCCTCTCGTTAGATGTTTGATTAGGCTCGATTCTCTTAGTTGTTTAGTTGTTGATCATATCTCTATCATTCTGCACTATATTTCAAGTGTGATCGCGCATAGAATTTTAAAGGGTCAACCTATTCACCCCCTCCCCCTCTAGCTTGACCGTCCTCTCGATCCAACAAGGAGCTGGGGGCTGGTTGCCGGCATAGATATGCAGAGGCTCTGTATGGCTCTCCAGCAGGCGGCATGGAGCGTGGCCCTATCAAAGGATGCGTTGAGGCGAAACCCCTTCCGGCAGACTTTGTCAAGGAGAGGCTTCTTTGGCTGGACAGATGTGTGTGGGTGGCTCTGGTGGAGGGGAGAGTGACGGAGGAAGGGGTGAGGCAGATGTTGGAGGCAGGAGGTGCAAGAAAGGTAGGGTGGGCGGTCTCTATGGTGCTTCAAGGGGACTTCTTGGCCGTCGGTCCCTCGGTAGAGGCAACAGAGGCGGCAGAGACATCAGTGAGTGCGGGCTTCCTTCCAGCCAATGGAGTTCTTCTTTGGGTGGCTAGGTGGTCCACATGGAAAGGTTCATATTCGGACCCCAGAGGATGCCGGTGCCCCCTCCGTCTTGTAGGAGCTCCTTTAGTGCTCTGTGACACAGTAGATGTCTCACGTCGTCCGGAAGTTCAGTGCAGTGGAGCCAAGCTCGGTGTGGCCAGAGGGGGAGCTATCAGTGGTGGAGGTGGTCATCTGGGCCTATGGGGCGAAGGCCATCCCGACAGTGGTCGAGGTCAATGTCAGAGGCAATCACTTGATACGCATCCACTGCAGCACGATGGAGCCTGCTTGGCCAGCGTTTCAGGGGTGGCCGTGTGCGGCGGATCAGGGCCATGGACGTAAAGGGGGGGCAGGTAGTGCAACCGTGTGTTCTACCGGAGGTAGGGGATGATGTACGGCTGGGCATTCGGGTAGGCGTTCCAATTTCCAAACGCGCCCTGCCCGAAAGCGAGGTGGGATTCTCGCAGGGGGTCCATCCGGCTTAAGCCGTCTCCTGCCTTGTTGGACCGACTGCGGTCGGGCCGGGGGTCAAGCTTTTGCCTAACGGGTTCGGGACCTGGGTCCGCTTGTGAGACACGAGACTTACTCAAATCCGGTAGCGCTTGGCTTATCGGGTCATCGGGGCCCAACCCCACCTTTCTTCCCCACTCGGTCTCCCCCCCACCCAGGTGCTGTGACGGCCACAACTTGAGGTGAGGAGCTCGTAGGAGCTCCCAGCAGTGACTGCCCCACTGGATGCTGGTGGGGCTACAGGGTCTCCGGCTCCAGGTCTCTTGGTGGCGGAGGTCCCTGACATGGCTGGCACGCAAGCATCTCTAGGCAGGAGCGCGATTTGGCGACGGTTGCGACAGGCGCCATTACGGGACCCAGGGCAGGGCCTCGGGGAGGTTCTTCATCGTCCTCGTCTACAGCACTCCAGCAGGTGGCAGTGGGTAGCCGGACGGCCCTGATGAAGGGTAGCGAGGGCGCCGGTGCTGGGCAGGGGAAGTCTCCTTTCTCCCAGGTGCCAGCTCTAACCTGCTAGCCCTTCCTCCAATATGGAGGGAGTGGTCTGGCATGGAGAGGAGGGTGCGGCTATGCTATCCCTGCCAGGCCAGCTCTGACCTGCCAGCCCCTTCCTCCAGTATGCAGGGAGTGGTTTGGCATGGAGAGGAGGGTGTGGCTGCGCTATCCCTGCCAGCAGCCACGGTCTCCCCCTCCCAATCTCTTCAGCAGGCTCTTCTCTGTCCGCCTGTGAGGCACAGTTATGGTCGATGTCTGGCTCATCAGCGGAAGGCTCGTTCAAGGAAGAGGCGGAGGCAGCCTTGGAAGAGGCAGATGCGGCACAAGGCTGCCTCCGCCCCAGGTTCTTGTCCAATCTCGTCAACGGCACCCTTCGTTGAGACTCCAGCGGCTCTCCCTAAACTACCGGACAACCTTTCAACGCTGCTGGGGTACCTCAAGAGGTTGGAAGCAGAGCAGTCCGACAATGGTGGATGTAGTGGTGGGTGCAAGAGGGATGGTGGGGGGAGAGGGAGGAAGACCTTGAAGCACTGCCTGTCCTCCCCCTCCCCTTCGATGAGCAGACCGGGCAGGAACATGCATGCGGCAAAGGAGGGGGTTTGATTCGTCTTTTGACGTCAATTTTTGAGCAACCCCAATGTCCGGGAGGGGACCTTACGGTGGAGGCGGAGGCGGCAGTCTTGCTGTTGGAAGGAGTCAACCAACATGCACTCTTAGCTTTGCCTCCCCCACCCAAGGAGACGAATGGTGTTCCTTATGTGCGGAGATGGATCAAGTCCAGGACCCCATCTAGGGGGGGGGGGGGGGGTAGATGGTAATGGGGGAGGGTGAGGGGAGCCACCCCAAGTAGGAGGTCAAAGAAATCTTAGCTAAGGTGGGGAGTTTCATGGAGAACCAAGCGAGTGAGGTTGCTAGTATGATTGGCGTGTCCTATGCTCGTGTGGATATAGGCGTGAAGTCCTCTATGAGCTTGATCCAATGTAGGTGGCAAGCTACTATAGCAAGGAAGGAAAGGGCAGCAAAATCCAGCAGTGGTGGGGACACCGGACCCACTACCGGACGCCGCACCCCCGCACCGAGCTTGTGACTCAGAGATTCGGCTACCTGAAGACTCGACGTCACGTATTTATGTATTGCGTATGTATTGTGTGTAAAATACATGTATTAGTACATGTATTTTTACTTTCGTCTTATTAGGTTAAGTCATAGTCAATAAACATGTGTGTTTTGTGTATTTTATTTTCTTAAAATCCCCAAGTCAAAAGTTAGGTAGGTGAGTTTGTTTTATAAGGCTAAGGACATATATATTATTTGTAAAAGATTGTGAGTGTGGTTGCTATAACCTCCTCCTATATAAAGGAGGCTCATGTAATGGTTTAAGGCATGAATGAAGCTTAAGAATTTGCAATCACGTAAGGGCCATCCCCTTATGTTTCCTTCCTTTCCCTCTCTTCTCCATTTGTGAGATTTGAGTGTGTCGCCCGGTGTGAGACCGTCCGGCGTGAGGCCGAGCTGGGCGAGGTAGCAAGTTATCCGTCATGTTCGTGATATCGAAGTGCCGTCGATCCTACCCCCGACGCCGTCCCGCGTCAGATTTGGTATCAGAGCCCAACAACGGCGTCTCCGACGACCCCGACGTCCCCGACGTCTCTCCTTCTATCTCTCGGTTGCTAGAGTGAAAAAAAAAAGAAAAAAAAAAAGAGAAAAGAGAAAAGGAAAAGAATAGTGGAGTTTTATTTGTTGGTTGAGAGGAAGAAAAAAAAAAGAGAAAGCAAAAAAAAAAAATCCCGTTCTCTCTCTCTCTTAATCTCTTAATCTCTCTCTTTCTGTTAATCCCTCTCTGTTAATTTCTCTCTCACTGTTTATCTCTCTCTCTCTCTCTCGGTTCTCTCTCCCGACCGTTCTCTCTCTCTCTCTCTTCCACTCTTTCTCTCTCTTTCTCGGCACCCCCGACAGCCCGCCTCGGCAACGACGCGTCCAGGAACGCCGGCCTTCGGCCTCCGCCTCCGCTGTCGCCCGCGCTCGACGACCGGACGCGCCCGCGCCCGATCACGCCCACGGGTCGCTGACCCGAGCCCCGTGCCCGTGCCGCGGCCGCTCTGCACCCTCGAACGGCCCCCATGTCCTCTCCCCTCCGGCTACGGCGAGCCACCCGCCCCCAGCGGCTCTTTTGGCCTGCGACCGCCGCCGGACGTCATCACCGTCGCCTTCACCGTCGCCGGCGATCCCACTGCGGCGACCGCCGCCGATCGCCCGCGGCGCTGCTCGCGCCCGCGGCCCCCACCGGCGCCCGTGCGCCCGCCCTCTGCTCCGGCCTCGCCGTCTGTGCGCCCACGCCACAGTGGCCGCCTGCCACCTCTCGACGTCCGCTCGCGCAAGTGGACGGCCATCCGCCCGGCCTGCGCTCACCTGCGCATCCACCGGACCCGCCTGCGCCCGAGCGCCTTCGCCGCCTGCACGTGCGCCTGCGGAGCCCCGCCTGCGCGCCCATTCCCGCCGGCCTGTGCGCCAGCGTGCCTGCGCCTAGCCGGCCCGCGCCCAGGGGCGCCCCCGTTCGCTGACCACCTCCGCCTTCAGTTGGCCGCGTTGACCGCCCCAGCTCCCTTCCGGCGTCGAACGCCTGCTTTGTTGGCTGCATACACCAAATTTGAGCAGCATAAAAGGTTGAAAGTTGTTGGAAGATTAGGTGAGATTTGAAAAAAAACGTGTGAAAAAAAGAAAGGAGCGTGTGTGAGAAGTCAAAAGAAAGTAGTTGAAGTTTGAAAAAAAAAGGTTAAAAAAAAGTCAAAAAAAGGAGGTTGATAATTTGTGGAGTGTATATATATATATATTATATATTATATATATTAGAAAAAAAGTCAAAAAAGGGGTTTAAAAAAAAGAGAGTTTTAAAATCGAAAAGAAAAGAAGTGTTGGATATATATATATATCAATTGTTTGAATTTTGTTCTTGTAACACCCAAGTCCACTACTACGTCTCGACCCGTGCCCCAGTCGCGACAGACGGTCTGTAAATTACGGAACGTGCATACCCGAGAGTCTCCCTGCGCGAAGAAAATTTGAAATTGATTTGTTCCCCTGCGCGGAAAATTTTGAGTGGTTTTGTAATAAATTAAATCCTCCCTGCACGGAGTGAATTCATTGTAACCACGAAGCTTCTTCGACGCCGTGCGGGCACGCACGTCCCCGCTCGCCTTCGTCTCCGGTCGGAGTTAGACTTTTCAGTCTAGCTAGGTACGTGCTCCAAATCACTTGCTTATTTAATATCCTTATCATTTGCCGCGCGTCGAAGAGAGCGAGAGTCCGATCTATGCAACCAGTCTCTTGAGTGCATCGCTGTGGACGGCAAGAGAGAGCTTACTTGAGCCTATCCTTTAGGCCCTAGACTGCCGCATTAGGGCACCCTAATTGTCAAGAGGTAATTCCACGACTGCTTCGCCTACGGGCGAGCAACTTTTCCCTGACCGATCCTTTCATATTGACCCTTTGTATATCAGCTGGGTCCACAACTTGCTAATTTTCGATCTCAGGATTGCATCATCTAAGTCCAAGCTCGTGCATGCCACGTTGGTCTAGGAATTCATCAGGCCGTCTAGAACGCATGGAACAGGAAAGATATATGGCCGATCCTGACCTCATCACCCAGTTTGAGGGAATGGATACAATATTTGATGACACGCATGTCGAGTACATGCAGGTAGGAGATATTTTCGAGAGAAGATTGGGTGTAGTTCGCTGTATCTCAACACCCCAGGAGGACGATTGACGTCAAACCTCTATCTTTCAAACCTACATCATGGTGAACTCTCATCCCTGCAAGGTAATCCTTGACAACGGGAGCTATATCAATGCAGTCTCTTCAGACTTTGTCTCCCGTTTAGGTCTACCTACGCACCCTCATCCAAGACCATACAACGTGGCTTGGGTCGATGACACTTCTATCCCAGTCACCACCACATGTGTCATTCCCATCCAATTCCAGTCCTACCAAGGACAAATCTTATGTGACGTAATGCCTATGAAGGCCGGGAGTGTCATCTTAGGACGACCATGGATCTATGATGTAGACCTCGCTACATTTGGTCGGTCCAATCAGTGTTCCTTCTCCCACAACGGGAAGAAGATTCAATTGTACCCGACACCCCCAAAGGTGACCCCAGGAAAGAGTTCCACCTCCACCCCCACCGGAACTCCCAAAATTCAATAGAATCCCCAAACTCCCACTGAAGGGAAACCTCCTCTTCCCTCTTCTCCTGCATCTATCACACCCGTTTCTGAGGCCCCTAAGGTTAGTCATGACCTAGTTAGACGCCTTGACTCCATAAATGTCGGTGAGCTAAACAGAGAGGTTGCTGAGGGTGCCCATGTTTTGGCTGTTGACGTCACCATCACACCCGAGGAGTCTCGAGTCTCAGTCCCAACTGAAGACCCGGCCATACTGCCAGACTTCCAAGGCATCGTCCCCGAGGACTTGCCTTCTCAACTCCCTCCCATGCGTGATGTACAACACGCTATTGAGCTTGCCCCTGGGTCCACCCTACCCAACCTTCCCCTCGAGTCTAGACTGTCCAAGTCAGCCGAAGAGTTTGCACAGCACATCATTAGTCTGCATGAGTCAGCTGATTCGCATAGGCGTCACCATAAATTTCAAGAAGGTGACTTGGTTATGGTCCGAGTCCGGCCCGAACGACTCCCCTCGGGAGCCGTTAAAAGGTTACAAGCCTGTAGTGATGGTCCCTTCCCAATCCTGCGGAAGATTGACGCCAATGCCTATGTTGTGGACTTACTTCCTGAAGAGGGGATTAACTCGACCTTTAATGTGACAGACCTAGTGGCCTACAAGGAACCCACAGCGATTCCTAGTGACCCTTTCGAGCCTTCTCCTCCCCTTGAGAGTGAGCCCACCCCTGTGCGTCCCACATCCTTGAGAGCACCGCGCGAGTATATTGAGAGGATACTGGATGAGCAGGTGACCACTATACGGATCAGGGTGTATCAGCGCTACCTTGTCCGTTGGCAAGACCGTCCACCATCAGATGATTCATGGATCAGCCGGGAAGATCTCCAGCGCCTAGATCCAGATCTGCTGGAGCCCTACCAGAGCGGTGTCCCACCTTACTCGACGGAGTCAAGTTCCAGCCGCCCCGGGAGGGTTGGTGGGGACACCGGGCCCACTACCGGACGCCGCACCCCCGCACCGAGCTTGTGGCACAAAGATTCGGCTACCTGAAGACTCGACGTCACGTATTTATGTATTGCGTGTGTATTGTGTGTAAAATACATGTATTAGTACATGTATTTTTACTTTCGTCTTATTAGGCTAAGTCATAGTCAATAAACATGTGTGTTTTGTGTATTTTATTTTCTTAAAACCCCCAAGTCAAAAGTTAGGTAGGTGAGTTTGTTTTATAAGGCTAAGGACATATATGCTATTTGTAAAAGATTGTGAGTGTGGTTGCTATAGCCTCCTCCTATATAAAGGAGGCTCATGTAATGGTTTAAGACATGAATAAAGCTTAAGAATTTGCAATCACGTAAGGGCCATCCCCTTGTGTTTCCTTCACTTCCCTCTCTTCTCCATTTGTGAGATTTGAGTGTGTCGTCCGGTGTGAGACCGTCCGGCGTGAGGTCGAGCTGCGCGAGGTAGCAAGTTATCCGTCTTGTTCGTGATATCGGAGTGCCGTCGATCCTGCCCCCGACGCCGTCCCGCGTCAAGCAGAAAAGGGGTGGCGGAGTAGGTGAGAGAGGGACTGGGCAGTAGTGTTTTTGTTCTCTGTTCAGGGAGGAGGGAGGTGGTGGTTGTCTTTTTGGGGGGATATTTTTTGGGTGCTGTTAGGTTGGGTCGGTGATGATTGGTGGTGGGCCTAATGTACGGGTCAGTGTTTAAGCTTGGGGGATAAGAGGGTCTGTTGTTTCTTTTTTGCTCCCGGGGCAGAGTCTTTTTTGCCGCCTTTTGTATTTTGGGAGTTGTGTGGGAACACTCCCCCCATTACTTGTATATCCTCTTTTCTTTTGAATATCCAGTGATACTACCCACTTTCAGAAAAAAAAGTTCACTGGTAGTCAATCCCTTGAAGGCAGAAGAGCAAGGGCTCTCTGAAGAGGGCTAGCTATTGCTGTTCCTGTGTCAAAACAGGATCAAATACAGGAGCAACTGTCAACAATATTGGTTTTTTTATATATATATTAGCATCATCATCAACCTCATGAGAGAGTCTTTCCATGACGATGACATTATTATGTTTTTTGGAAAAAGCTAAGATAATAACAGTAAAGTTACAAGAAGGCACATAAAGATAAAGCCAAAAGTGGAAGAGATGGTAAGAGGAGGGAGTGATTTTGTGAATCTCCAATAGAAGTGCGATGCCATTTTGAATGTTTTCCATGGGCAGTAAAGGTTGAAAAACTAAGCAGTGCCTGTTTCACAAGCAGATTTTTTGCTACTCTTTTTATATAGGGTCCTAGGACCATTCATAACTCCTGGGGCTATTTTAGGTTTTTCCCTCATTAGCATATGTCCACTTGTCATTTTTTTAGGATTTCAGCTTAGCCATCAACATATCCTTCTCTCAAAATTTATATTTGCATATGTCACGGTCAGGGACATAGTCCCAAATTCCGAATTTGTGACAAAGATGAGCATTCATTTATCAATTGAGGCAATGATGATGGTAAACATCATATTTCCTTCACAAATTCAACTTATATATGCAAAAGTAATGGGCAAACTTCAAACTTTTGCCAACAATGGACTTTGATTTATCCATCAACATATCTAGCTTGACTGCTAATTTTGCCAGGTATCTCACTTCTATTTTTGGCATTTACTCAGACAAGTATACATTCCCCACTTTCATTTGACCTTATTGTTGGGTGTCTGACATGACACTTTCCCATTTCTTCTCTACCTCAAAGAAATGGCAAAGAAATAGAAGGTGACTTAGATATCTTAACATGGCTGCAAATATAAAGAAAGGTCTACATAGAAAAATGGTACATTTTCCGTGGGAAAGAAAGAGCTGTTGATACAGTGACACTGAAGGGAAAAACAGCTCGGAAACATTCCAAAAACCTACTGAGTTTTGTTTTGCTAAAATGATCGCTCGGTAGTTACAGAATCTAAGTGAGACAACAATAAAATATCTTGAAATGGAATATACCCTGGAATCACTCATGCCACTAATCAATAATGAAATAATTCCTCCAAAACTGGATGTGTGTAACTTCAAAAAAAAAGTCTTCATGAAACTTCAAATACATGCCTGCACTTCAAAATCAATGGGATCTTTCCCATAAGTTTAAAACCCATTGCAGATTTCAAAGCAACTTTTGATTGAGATTCAACTGAGGTGGTTCAATCTTCTGTAAAAGTCAAGGCAGCAATACCCCAGTAATCCCACCCACAAATGGATAGAAACCTAGAAAATCCACCATGGAATTCCATTATACACAAAATTCATTCAGTCATCAATCAGAAAAATGCTCTCATTTGCACGAAGTCCAGTTCAAGATATCCAGTAGTGCTAATGGACTAACAGCTTTAATCTAAATCACACATTCTGTGCCCTCTCCGATTGTTGGTTCTTACTAATCTGATTATTTAGTAGACCAGAACAACAAAAGACAGTCTTTGAACTGTCATCAAATGTAGAAATTTAGCCAATGCAAGACAGAGCTAAGGGAACCATAAGTCCAGGGAATCGAATCATACGTACATAGAGCATTCACTTCTCAAGTTCTCCATATCTCAGTTGAGATTACAGATAAATCATATACACGAATGGAAAGATGTTTGCATATAGCTTTCTTACCCTTTCCTATCATTAGACTGAAAGACGAAAAAAGAAAAAAAAAAGATAAGAGACACAGAAACAATCAAATAAACAGCAAAAACAAATGGACTGTTTGGTTGCAGTATCAGATACCTTCACCAGTAGCAACTTTCGTATTGCTACTAATAAGTGATAGATGTTTCCTTATGTTCTATCAATTTTTATTTTAATAAATTTCATCCAGGCCTGAACCTGTGTTGTTACAACTCAGCTGCTGTCCTCTATGTTCCTCCTCTAAAATATTAGTACTAAATAAACTAATGCTCCAACCAAACGGGGCAACAAGCGGCAACGAGCGGAGGAAAGACATGCCGTTACCACATCTAACCATCCAAGGTAATCGACAAAATACGCCATTAAATCCCAAGCGAAACAGGCACACTAACACTACAACCAAGAACCGCCCGATTAGCACCTCGTCACCTCCAACTATATATCTTGATCCACAATCAAACAAATCGGCCCACGGACCAAAGGAGGACAGGTTGACGGAATGCAAAGAAAAGCAAGAAAGCCAGGTCCTTTTTACCGGAGGAAGCAGCCGCAGACATCGACATGGAGGCGGCGGCCTCGGCTCTAACACAGGCGCGGGAAATGACAGCGCATACGGACAGGGAGCGCAGAAACCGCGAGCTGGCGAGGGAGACGGAGCGTAGCCCGCCGCCGGCGAGCGGAGCCCCAGTCCGCAGCGCGCGGAGGTCCAGTGCCGGCGCCCACGTCGACCTTGCTGCGCCGCACCACGCCATTTTCCCCCTTCCCCTGCTCGCTTTCTATCAAAGGAGGTGGCCTTTCGACGGAGAGGACCGCTGGCGCTGTCTACGGCAGCTAGTCGGTGTGGACTTTAGAAAAAAAATGGAAAGCAGTGACCAGAACCAAAGGTGACATTACCGCATCTGTTTCTCTTCTTCTTTTGCCGTCAATATGGAAGATAACTTCTTTGTCCGTATTACAGAGGGGATATTCCCGTGTCACGTGACACGTGAGCACCAACAAACGGATGCCCAATGGCGACAATTTTTCTTTTCATGGGCGCCGTTGAGAAGTGTGTTGTGCTTCGTTTTTTTTTTTTTTTTGCGAAAAGTCATTAGAAAACGGAAAAAGATCTTCTAGAGGTGTTCGGAACTCAAAAAAAAAGTAGAGTATTCTTTTCGGAATCAAGAATCTAAAAGCTAATTTTTGAAATTTTTGATATGTTTATTTTAATTTTTAAAGATAAAATTTTTGAGACGAAAAGTCAAAGATAATATAATTATCAAATGTAACGTAATACTTCGTTTGTAAATCCAATTGAGTTCAATGGATTACAAAAAATCACATAATGTATGTCTCGTTGAAAAATATAATTTTTGAGATGATAATTTTATAATCTAAAATCTCTTTAGGCTACATTTGATAATATAATTTGGGAAGATTTCAATAATTAAAATCTCCTAACAACATTTGAGCGTTACCAAATGTGCTATAGACATCCTCAGCTTTCGAGCGCGGTGGATTCTAGTGAAAAGAGAGAGGGGAGAGAGAGAGAGGGACATTGTGTGGTGCATTTATTTTTAGAAAAAATGATATGGGCCTATTTTCTGAGGTGATGGGGAAATTCTGAAAAATAAAAATCGAATTTTACTCAATTTTAAGAGTCTTTTTTATCTTTTTTGCCAACCTTGAAGTTGACAGCACGCCCCTCCCACGTACGGGGTAAAAAAAATACATTCTTGATAACCCCCTTGACATACTCAAAGTAGCCTTCGTGTTACCCAAATGAGATTCTAATTTGTAAAAAAAAATTCATATGTTTTAATGATAGTATGGAACTCCGTATTTTTAAAAAATCTCACCAGGCTAGGGTGTTATCAAATGCGCACTTAGGTGTTTTGACAATATAGATCAGAAAGATGTAATTTACATTTTTGCATTTACTTTTGTAATAAAAATGACAAATATTTAATATATTTTATCCTTGGCATTTGAATCTACGACTTGGCGTGTAAACTTTTCCTTGGAATAATTTTTTTTTGGAGATTTCGAACTTTACTCCCTTTTAAATCTTTATCTCTCTTCTTCCACGGTGTCTCTCCCCCGTGTAAGCTCATGTGTAGGCATCTTGGCACATTTAGCACTATAATTTTTTGATAATTTCAATAAACGATAATCCCATGATCCATAATTCATTGGACTTCCGAATGCTTCATTAGCTATAATATAGTTCATGATTTCTAATTCGGAGATTGACTGAAGGGTAACGTGTGGTTTTCAATATGGATTCTTTTCAACGTTGAACATCATATAATATATTGCAATTTGCATATGTGGATGTGTGGGAGAGAATCAATGCCATTTGAAATCGAGGGATCTGCCACCAGATGCCACATAAACAGTATAATAACACTTGTGATTGTTTGGGAAAAATTACAAGTTAAGCACACCTTTTCATCTCAACGTACTTTTGATGAATAAAGCAATGTTTACTAAAGGAGACTTTTAAATTTTATATATATATATATAAATATAGAGTATCGCTATTCATAGGCTTAACTGTGCATTCTTTAATGAATATTTTGATTTTAAAAGATCGAATTAATGTTCATAATTCTTTATTTTCTGATCTGAGATATTTGCTTCGGAACAAGGTCCCCACACTTCCCACCCCACCCCCACCCCCCAACTGCACACGAGAGAGATTAAAGGTGTCAATAGGTCAAGCCTGGATTAAACCCAACCAAGCTAAAGCCTATTCCAATATTATTTTGGGATTTTTGCATATACATACACCCATAAAGTTCAATTGTGTCAAATATAACCCTTGTCTGATCATATTATCATGAATATCTTCAAAATATGAGTAATGTCACGATTATACCCTCATGGTAACTCCTATGTGTTTAACCCGAGTTAAGTGTGAGTTAAAGAGTAAGATTTATATATATATATATCCCTATAAAATTTGATTTTGTCAAATATATGTTGGGCATGTGTGTAACATGCTTAATTCTATGGTTTTGATGATGTCTACCTATGGAGTCATTGATTAGTCTGACCTGCATTTGATAATGTCAACATTCGTGCATTTCATGTCAAGCCAGCGTTGGCAACAAAATGTGTCTGTAAAAATAGAAAGAAATCAAGTAAGGCATAGAAAATGAGGCATCTGGCTGCACAGAAATCAAGGCAGGTAAGGCACAGAAAATGAGGCAACTGGATGCACAGAATTCAAGGCAACATGTTTCACAGAAGTCCACACATACATGTCGATGCACATGTTACAAGGTTGGTGCACACTTGCCTTCAACACTACAAGGTCGATGCACATCGAGTTAGAACAGTACAAAGGTCGATGCACATGCCTAAGGTCGATGCATGTTACTGTTCATGAAGAAGCAAAGCCGATGCACATCTGGCTAGCACAGTAACTAAGGTCGATGCACCTTCTGCCAACGCTAGACTAAGGTCGATGTACATTACTGTTCATGAAGAAGGTAAGATCGATGCATGTTACTGTTCATGAAGAGGCAAGGTCGATGCACATTCAGCCAGCACAAGACTAAGGTCGATGCACATGCTGAAGACTGAAGACTAAGGTCGATACAATTTTTCTGAATTTTGGTTCCGCCCGAACCTGGTCGCCACGGACGACTGAGCGGGGACCCCGTTCTGGTTCTGTGCAGGGGCAGCTTCTGAACAGCGGCTTGACAGGGACACCACGAGCAACCCCGAACTCCGTTTGGTGCGCGGCAGGTGGCGTTGGAATCGTGGGGACGACTACTTTCCAGCGGCACTGGTCTCGCCTCAGTCGGATGTCGGTGTGGACGTGCAGGTCCCGTTGAGTGGGGACTGGTCGGAGGAGACAGACAGGAGGCAGAATGGGGTCGTCGGGGTATAAAATTTGTAACTCTGGCCACCGACCTCTGATTGCGGTTCCGTCTTCTGATCCCGGTAGCTGACTTGAGGATGGAGAACTTTGATGAAGATTCTGGAGCCTGAATCCTTCAAGAAGAGGTCGTGGTTGCTGCCCCAAACCGCTTCAGGTCGCTGTCAGGCCTTCTCTGCGCAGTCGGGGAAGAAAGTCCCTTGTGGGCGGCCACGAACTCGGATCGACACGATTCCAACTCGCTTGCGAAGAGGACTTGTGGACGATCAACTTTGCTGAAGACCTTGGATGCAGACTCCACCTGGAACGAGTTGGAAGTTACTCTGCAAATTGGGCCAGAAGCTGCCTGCGGGTTTGGGATGGGCTTGTGGAGTGGGGGCTAAGTTTAGTGGTGGTGTTTGTGGGTGTAAGCTATGGGGATAGTGGGTGGACGTGGTTGGGGTTGCAGGGGGTTGTCTTGAGGCTGTGGAAAGGGGTGCAGTGCGTGTATGACGGGAACGGAGGTAGCGTGGGCGTATGAGGTAATAGCGTGGCCGGGAGGAAGAAGCTTAGAGGGTGAGGCAAGGAAGGTAGACTGCCGCAGCAGTGAAAGATTGGGTTAGAAGACAGGAGGAACTGGGGAACGGGAAGTTCGGCCAAGCTGTGGGGGTGAGCGGAAGATGCTGGTGGCTGGAGGAGAAGGGAGGAATGAAGGGCATCAACACCCGTGGCAAGGAGGGAAGAACTGGGCATCTCACCCGTGGAGAGGGAAGGAAGAACAGGCACTCACGGCCATGGGAATTAAAAGAGGGGGGGGGAAGAAGATAAAGGAGGGGAGGGCCCCTCCTACGTGGGCATCACATGGGGGTTCCAAAAATAAGATTTCATTCACTGTTTTTCAAATGAAAGATACATGACTCTTTTATAGACTCTCAAAGAAGACCAAAAGACACTATCCTAAACACTTAATGTCTACTTATTATAGTTCTCTTGGGGAGACCAAAAGACACTATCCTAAACACTTAATGTCTACTCATTATAGTTCTCTTGGGGAGACTAAAAGACACTCTATTGGAAGACTTAAAGACAAAAATATGAAAGGACTATTACATAATTGCTACGGACATAACCCATAAGGCCCATAAAGAGGCCCATTTATCATGAGACAAATAGATTGGCCATTTGATTGTGTTGATGAAGTTGATTGCCGATCCCCGTCAAATTTTTAAATTTTGAATCTTGAACCGAGGATTCCATCAACGAAGGTCGATGCACATTCTGCCAACACAAGACTAAGGTCGATGCACACGCTGAAGACTGAAGACTAAGGTCGGTGCACATTTGCTCGATAGCTTATAAGGTCAATGCACATTTCACTTCTTGTTTCACAAGGTCTGTGCACATTCATACTTTGAACTAAGAGGTGATGCAGACGGCGTCGGGGGACGGATCGACGGTAACTCCGGTATCACGAACAGGACTGGATAGGTTGCTACCTCGCGCAGCTCGGCCTCACGCCGGACGGTCTCACACCGGGCGACACACTCAAACTCACAAAGAGAAAGAGGGAAGGGAAGCACAAGATGGGCCAAATGCACCAACCTGATTGCAAACTTGCTTGATTCTTCATATCATACGCAACACACCCTTAGCCCCCTATTTATAGGGAAGGCCATATCATACATACCATCTAACTTTCACTAATTGTGTTTATACCTAAGCCTAATAAAACAAAACCACCAACTCACCTTTTGACTTGTGGGTTTAAAATACAATACTTTGACTCAATAAGAATAAAATACTTTGGTGGTTAAAATGCAAATATCACCATAATAAAATACACACAATACATACACACATACGTACGGATACGTACTCAGGACGCCGAGTCTTCAAACGAGTCTCCGAGCCATAAGCTCGGTGCAGTCGGGCGGTGCGGCGTCGGCTCCGAGTAGTGGGTCCGGTAGTGGACCCGGTGTCCCCACTAACCCTCCCGGGGCGGCTGGAACTTGACTCCGTCGAGTAAGGGGGGACACTGCTCTGATTGTGCTCCAGCAGATCTGGATCGAGGCGCTGGAGATCTTCCCGGCTGATCCAGGAATCATCGGACGGTGGACGGTCCCGCCAGCGGACAAGGTAGCGCTGGTACACCCTGCTCCGTGTAGTGGTCACCTGCTCATCCAGTATCCTCTCAATGTGCTCGCGCGGTACTCTCGAGGTTGTGGGATGCACAGGGGTGGGCTCACTCTTAATGGGAGGAGAAGGTTCGAAAGGATCACTAGGAATCGATGTGGGTTCCTTGTAGGCCACTAGGTCTGCCATATTAAATGTAGAGCTAATCCCATATTCAGGAGGTAAGTCCACAACATAAGCGTTGGAGCCAATCTTCCGTAAAATTGGGAAGGGACCATTACTACGGGCTTGTAACTTTTTAACGGCTCCCGAGGGGAGTCGTTCGGGCCGGACCCGTACCATAACCAAGTCACCTTCTTGAAATTTATGGTGACACCTATGCGAATCATCTGACTCATGCAGACTCCTGACGTGCTGATGCGGGACGGATGACGACCGGGCTAAGACGTACGACGGACTCGATGTGCGGCCAGCACTAACACGCTAAAGGCAAGCCGGGTGGCTGACCACCGTGGTGTTCTCCGGGTGGAGACGTCTCTCAACAGCAACACTAGGTAGCCCGACGATCGTCCCTTGCGAGGGAAACGTGGGGATCGCAGCGGTTAAGGAACCACTGTCGTTTTAGGGTGGTGCAGTCCGAGCTCGGTGCTCAACTGGAGCTAAGGAACGGGCGCTCACAACTCACAATCGCGGTGATTTGCAGCTAGCTAACGGCCCTAATCTCACAAACACAGCATATATGATAATATACTAAACCAGCAACGTGAGAGAGGAACGAGCGCGTAACTCCACGACTAGGTGTGGGGAAGAATTCCCGGCCGAATCCAAACAACCCCGATACACACAAGTGTTAAGTTTACAATTTCAGAACTTAATGCCCACTCCACACAGGGAGGTATAGGGCTACAAATGCCAATTTGGGGGTTACTAGAACCCGGGTTGATGGGCCACACTCGCAGGAGGCGAGGGACGCGAGTCGGAGCCGCTCGGGTATGCCGATGGGAAGCCGACCCAGTTTCTGTCCACGCTAGTCACACTGCGCAGCAAGCTTGCGGAGGCCGGTATGCCAAGATCCGAAGGCGGATCGAAGCACCGTTTGTTGGAGAACGTCGGCGACAGGACGTAGTTTGTCCACTCCGAAGAGCGTGAGCAGATGCTTTCAGATCTGGGCGCAACAGCAGTTACAATTGGCTTCTGGTTCTGTGCACCCAGAACTGCACAGAAACATGATTTAAATAGAGGAAAATTAGTTGCCGATGTCGGATCGAGACGCCGTTTGTGGGAGATCGTTGGCGACGTCCAGAGGAAGAATTACTCTAAAGATCTCACACGGATCTTGACCGGGTGAGGCGGGCCAGACTCTCAAAGTTGACTCTGGATCTGAGCTGGACCTGCTCAGATCAGCTCGCGCGATCTCACGAGAATCGTCGCCACGATCAGTACAGATCTCGGATCGAGTCGAGATTGGCGGAAACGCGAATAGGACTCAAAATCCTATGATCACTCCAAGAATCAGCTCCAGAAGACTTGAGAGGCGATCTGGGGAAATTCGTAATCAGGAAACTTCAGATCTGGGCAGCAGGCTGGGGCAGATCTGCGCGCCGTCACGAGAAAAATCACCACCGGCGATCCCAAACTACGATCGATGCAAAACCACCTCTGAAATCTTTCTGACTCATAGAGGTATTAAGGATAATTTTGGTGAAAGCAGATGATAAGGGGATGGGGGAGATATGGGGGCGAGTCACACGCCCAAAGTCTGTCCCATCACAGGACTGAACAGGGTATCACACCCAAGGGGAAAACAAGAGAATCACTCTCTAATTGTAACTTTCACTCAATAAAACTTCATTAGCTTCTTCCCTTACACTATACACATGTTTATATAGGAATTGGCAAGGAGTAGGGGGAGGGGAGCTTCGATGGAACAAGGGGAGGGGGAGAGGGGTGCGCCCCTTTGACATTGATGGGAGAGAGGGGGGGAACAAGGGGACATGGACTCCTACTTTGAAATTCAAGTAAAGGGGGGTAGGTGGCAGCCATTCCTTTTGGACCAGCAGCCATTCTAATGTTCCCATGTGGTAAATGGGGGAGGGAAGAAAAGAAAACAACATAACTAGCCTAATACAAACAAAATAGGGGGCGCCCCCCTTCTTGGGCCAACATTGGGCCAAGTTGGGTCCTTGGCCAACCCAAGCCCAATCAACCATGGATGGCTTAAGGCATTTCCATCCTAGATAGCCCATGAAGGAAGGAAGCCCAATTGGGCCTTCCATAGCTTATGGATCCATCATAATGGTCCAAGGCCACTCCTTCTCAATGCATTCTAAAGGGGCTTAACCAAAATGGCCCTTTAAGAGCCTTACAACCAGCCCAATATGAAAACACAAGTACAATGACCATTACAAGCCCAATTTTCATGCAAAAAGGGTCCAAACTTAAGCCAAATTGCCCCATTTTAGAGGGAAGCCGATGTAGTCCGATTGTGTTCCGCGTATAATACCGTCGGTTCGCCGACTCGTGTTATTCGCTCGCTCTGGTGTCCGCACCAATTCTCCCCGGGTGGGAGGAACTCGACCCCGTCGAGTATGGGTCCTGAGGCTTGAGCTCTCCGCATGTGATCAAGGCGTTGTTCATCGTGGGGCATCCTCGCCAACGCACTAAGAAGTGTTGGTAGGCTCCATTCCTTGTGATGATCACCTGCTCATCCAGTATAAAATCTATATGCTTGCGTTGAGGTTGGAAGGGGTGGACTCTCGGGTGATGTGTCACTCCCAATAGAAGGATAAAGCCCGAAACTCACTAGGGATCACCGCGGGTTCCGATATGCTACCAGATCAGAAACATGGAACGTCAAACTGACACCATAGTCATCCGGTAGTTCAATAACGTACGCATTCAAACCCACTTGTTTCGTGACTCGGGAAGGGCGGGTATCGCGGGCCTAGAGTTGCTTTACTGCCCCCAAGAGGAAACCGTTCAGGTATGACCCTGATCATGGCGTACTCTCCCTTTTTGAACTCACGGACATGTAGCATGTATCAGCTACTTCCTTATACGTGCATGGCTGGCCGTTTATTGGGACACGACTTAATGCAAACCATATGTATGAAAGAAAACAAACTAGAGAGACAAATAGACACACACATGACCTTAAACAAACCTATGGTTATGTAGACCATGCATATGCAATGGTGGACCAGGACACCCGAATGTGTATCATGCATACACTAGATGCAACCAAAGGTAGGTAGGATTATGGACTCCTAGACACCCAAAAAGACACCATGCATGCAAGGACTTCCTATCAGATGTGGGTGTGGGTGGGCTAAGAGGTTCATCACCACTACATGTTGGTAAGGCATGCCATGCTTCCCAATAATTGGACCTATTGCTATATGGAGTTTGATTGGCCCGAGTGGGAAGAGAGTGGTAGGGGACTTCCTTGACAAAGTAGAAGGGAAGTGGTGGATCACGAGGCCCACTAGAGAAGGGGTAAAATGGGTCAAAGAATGTGTGACCCCTCGGTTCCTCCGTTACATAGTCCCATGTTTGAAATTGATGAAGGTGACGGTCACCTCCATCCCTCGTGGTAAATGGGACCGTGTATAGAAGATATGGTTCCTTCCTCGGGATAAATGGACTAAAGGTAGGCTCGGCCGGTAAGGGAAGGAACAAGAGAATCTCCGTGGTGACACAACCAACGGTGCATACGGAGGTAATGGACCCTAAGGCCGGACGGGTGAAGCTAAGACTAGTGGGTTGGTCGAAGCTTCGGGCCAACGAATGCGTCAACTTCTATTGCGTGTCTAATCCCATAATAAGGTCATCCAATGTATCAACATGGTGACTAGACCGAAAGGTAGTGTGGAAGGAGTTGACGGGCACTAATTATAAGGCGGGGTCCATAGAAGGGTAAGGACGTGGGACCAAGCCATCCTTGAGCCAACTAAGAAGCGGCTCGGCTATGTATAGCGTACCCGTAAGAAACACGGGTGGTTCGGGCGGCGGTAGCTCCCAATATGATGGCTCCGGATGAAGTTCGGAAGGAGAGGATGGCAACGGAGCACTCACGGGTGATGAAGGAGGGGTCTCCAAGATGGGGAGAGGGCTTGGGACTCCTTAGATGGGGCCGAGTAGGGGCTACGGGCTATGGCCTCCCTAGGCTCGGGTATGGCTATAACCGATCTCGGAGGTGGGCAAAGGGAGACCAGCGATTCAATATAAGTACATCTCATATCCACCTGATCCGAAATCATTTGCACAAGTTCGGCAATGGTGTGGGTTGGAGTAGGGAGATCATGGTGGACTCGCCCATAGTCAATCGGCCTAGGCTTGGGTCTAGGCTCATCTATGTGTGGGGGTCTTTGCTCCCGACTTGGACCCTCTTGGTTGGAAGTGAGTGGGTGGGGTCGGTTGGAAGTGAGTGGGTGGGGTCGGTAGACCTTCCTAAGCTCTCTCTTCATGCCTCACCATGACTCGATGAGCCATTGCCTCCTAACCTCTCTCAAACGTTCAATGTAGTCCCACCTTTCGGCGGCCTCATGAAGAAGCCGCTCTTTGGCGAAAGAGAATTGCATTACCTCGGACATAGTATAACACTCAAAATATGCGTCCATGGCGGCTTCCCACTTGAGGTAGTCGCTCGGGACCTTGGTTCCATAGAAGTCCGAGGCTTCGGGCCTACGGATGTGGTGGGGTTGGATTCCCCATCCTTGGTGGTGTCGCCACCATTCATATGAACTAGGCGTTTGGGAACCCATGGGACTCGGGGAGCTAATGGATGGCCATGCCGACACTTAGACATGACACTAGACACGACCCAAAAACATGATGTAAAGTTGAAATGAGACTCAACTAAACACCGAGACATGACTATGTTGGAATGCACTAACTAGGAACCTAGACTTAAACAAAGACTCGGTACGTGGCGGAGCTAATCGATCTGAAGATCACTCGCGCAAGTGTGCGGCCTTCCCGATAGACATAGCCTAACGATCGGACGACACATTTTAATATACCGAATATTAGAATGCAAATGCAACCTTGGACTTGAATGACCCTAGACTTAAACAACGCTCTGATACCAATTTGATGCGGGACGAATGACGACCGGGCTAAGACGTACGACGGACTCGCTGTGCAGCCAACACTAACACGCTAAAGGCAAGTCGGGCGGCTGACCACCGTGGTGTTCTCCGGGTGGAGACGTCTCTCAACAGCAACACTAGGTAGCCCGACGATCGTCCCTTGCGAGAGAAACGTGGGGATCGCAGCGGTTAAGGAACCACTGTCACCTAGGGTGGTGCAGTCCGAGCTCGGTGCTCGACTGGAGCTAAGGAACGGGCGCTCACAACTCACAATCGCGGTGATTTACAGCTAGCTAACGGCCCTAATCTCACAAACGCAGCATATATGATAATATACTAAACCAGCAACGTGAGAGAGGAACGAGCGCGTAACTCCACGACTAGGCGTGGGGAAGAATTCCCGGCCGAATCCAAACAACCCCGATATACACAAGTGTTAAATTTACAATTTTAGAACTTAATGCCCACTCCACATAGGGAGGTATAGGGATACAAATGCCAATTTTGGGGTTGCTGGAACCCGGGTTGACGGGCCACACTCGCAGGAGGCGAGGGACGCGAGTCGGAGCCGCTCGGGTACGTCGATGGGAAGCCGACCCGGTTCTGTCCACGCTGGTCACCCTGCGCAGCAAGCTTGCGGAGGCCGGTACGCCAAGATCTGAAGGCGGATCGGAGCGCCATTTATTGGAGAACGTCGGCAACAGAACGTATTTTGTCCACTCCGAAGGGAGTGGGCAGATGCTTTCAGATTTGGGCGTAGCAGCAGTTACAATCGGCTTCTAGTTCTGTGCACCCAGAATTACACAGAAACACGATTTAAATAAGGGAAAATTAGTTGTCGATGTCGGATCGAGGCGCCGTTTGTGGGAGATCGTTGGAGACGTCAGAGGAAGAAGTACTTCAAAGATATTGCACGGATCTTGACCGGATGAGGCGGGGCAGACTCTCAAAGTTGACTATGGATCTGAGCCGGACCTACTCAGATCAGCTCGCGCGATCCCACGAGAATCATTGCCACGATCAGTACAGATCTCGGATCGAGTCAAGATCAGCGGCAACGCGAAGAGGACTAAAAATCCTATGATCATTTCAAGAATCAGCTCCAGAAGACTTGAGAGGCGATCTGAGGAAATTCGTAATCAGGAAACTTCAGATCTGGGTAGCAGGCTGGGGCAGATCTGCACGCCGTCACGAGAAAAATCGCCATCGGCGATCCCGAACTCTGATCGACGCAAAACCACCTCTGAAATCTTCCTGACTTGTAAAGGTATCTAGGATAATTTTGGTGAAAGCAGATGATAAGGGGATGGGGGAGATATGGGGGCAAGTCACACGCCCAAAGTCTATCCCGTCACAGGACTGAACAGGGTATCACACCCAAGGGGGAAACAAGAGAATCACTCTCTAATTGCAACTTTCACTCAATAAAACTTCATTAGCTTCTTCCCTTACACTATACACATGTTTATATAGGAATTGGCAAGGGGTAGGGGGAGGGGAGCTTCGATGGAACAAGGGGAGGGGGAGAGGGGTGCGCCCCTTTGACATTGATGGGAGAGAGGGGGGGAACAAGGGGACATGGACTCACCTAACTTTGAAATTCAAGTAAAGGGGGGTAGGTGGCAGCCATTCCTTTTGGACCAGCAGCCATTCTAATGTTCCCATGTGATAAATGGGGGAGGGAATAAAAGAAAACAACATAACTAGCCTAATACAAATAAAATAGGGGGCGCCCCCCTTCTTGGGCCAACATTGGGCCAAGTTGGGTCCTTGGCCAACCCAAGCCCAATCAACCATGGATGGCTTAAGGCATTTCCATCCTAGATAGCCCATGAAGGAAGGAAGCCCAATTGGGCCTTCCATAGCTTATGGATCCATCATAATGGTCCAAGGCCACTCCTTCTCAATGCATTCTAAAGGGGCTTAACCAAAATGGTCCTTTAAGAGCCTTACAACCAGCCCAATATGAAAACACAAGTACAATGACCATTACAAGCCCAATTTTCATGCAAAAAGGGTCCAAACTTAAGCCAAATTGCCCCCATTTTAGAGGGAAGCCGATGTAGTCCAATTGGTGCTCCGCGTATGGTACCGTCGGTTCGCCGACTCGTGCTATTCGCTCGCTCTGGTGTCCACACCACGTGCTGTGTAAACTCTTCGACTGACTTGGACATTCTAGACTCAAGGGGAAGGTTGGGTAGGGGGGACCCGGGGGCAAGCTCAATAGCGTGTTGTACATCATGCATGGGAGGGAGTCGAGAAGGCAAGTCCTCGGGGACGATGCCTTGGAAGTCCTGCAGTATTGCCGTGACTTCAGTTGGGACTGAGACTCGGGACTCCTTGGGTGTGATGGTGACGTCAACAGCCAAAACAGGGGCACCCTCAGTAACCTCTCTATTTAGCTCACGGACATTTATGGAGTCAAGACGCCTAACTAGGTCATGACCAATCTTAGGGGCCTTAGAAACGAGTGTGATAGATGCAGGAGAAGAGGGAATGGGAGGTTTCCCTTCAGTGAGAGTTTGGGGATTCTTCTGAAGCTCTGGAGTTCCAGTGGGAATGGAGGTGGAACTCTTACCCGAGGTCACCTTTGGGGGTGTCGGGTATAACTGAATCGTCCTCCCATTGTGGGAGAAGGAACACTGATGGGACCGACCAAATGTAGCGAGGTCTACATCATAGTGTAAGGATCCATACAACACCATCGGGCAGCGCAGTGGATAACAAAAATTCATTTGCCCGAACCCGGCTCGATAGAATCCTAGATCTATGCTCTGATCGACGTATTAATCACCCAACCCCTAACTACGGGTTGCGTATTTATACCTTGCGCGGAACGACGCTGTCGGCAGTGCCCGATGCAGAATCTCATGAACATCGAGCCGCATAGAAGTACGGCCTCTAGAGTAGATCCACACGGATCCTTGCGCAGCGACGGTGCCCCCCCGGCACGACCTTCCCCAACCCTTTCACCTTCTGGAGAGAGAGAGAGCAAGAGGGAGGAAGGGGGGAAGAGTTAATCTCTTCTTCCCTTACCTTAATGCTTGATTAGGCCAAGATGAAGAGAAGCTCTCGTAACATCCATATATATAGGATTTGGCCATTTCTAAAAGATCTCCAAAGGACCAAAATCGTATATATGTCCTTCCCATTATTGTACATATATAGTAAGCCTATTTTATATGCCTTTCTAAAAAGAATTAATATATGCATTTGTACAATAATAATCCGTCACCCAAGAATCCATTGTGTGTGATCCTCTAGGCCCATAGTCACTCTAGTTTAAGGCCCATTAACTTCTAATTCCCAATTAGAAGTAAATTAAACTTATTATTCGCTTCTACTAGAGCCGAATAATAGTTTAATTTATTCTGAACCTTTGATCACGTTGGGTCAAGTAAATCCGCGTGATCCTAGAGGATGTCGGGTTTAAACCAGCATGTCTGGTACCTGTAAGTCCACAGTTACCGCATCGATATAATCCCTCACTCCTTCTATGAGTCTGGTACGATTGAGGGTACGGTTTCTGTCAAACCCCATGATCGTGCCATTTGACCATGACCTCCTTAAAGTGTATGACGTCCGTTCCAAACGAACTCATACGACCCTGGCCAGGGATTTAACGAAGCGTCAATGTCATGACCCATTAACTGTCTGATATATACCCGACAGTGAGCGATCCCCTCTTGACCATTGATGATCTTCACACATATCCTGGAGTGGTTAATGACTCGGCAACTCATGACTTATGGTTAAAGTCGCTTAGCCAAGTAATTAAACCATTCCAGTCCTCGTGTAAGATCCGATCAATGTCTCAGGTCAAAGGAACAATGATGCTACTGAGACAGTTGGATCTTCAGTTGACATTAGGTATAATCCACCATTTGAAGATCCAATAGCGGATCAGTTCAGTGTACATACTCCAAGGACATACACCTACACATATGTGTTGGTGTCCCGCACCAGTGACCATGAGACTGGTCCCTAACACATCATGTGTACTGGTTTAATAGGTAATCAAAGTCCCCGAGTGATTACCCTCCAACCAGGAATAGTTTAAGGTATGTGTCCATGTAAAGTCAGTCTCATGATCGAGATCCCATCTCGAGTTGACTTTACAACCACATATCCTAGGGACATCGTAAAGTAATATACAATCACATATTTACACTCAAATATCACTTTATTAATAATGAATAAGATCATACAACTATTGGGTTTACCCGACCCGAAATTGACATGTAGCACACCAATACTAACACATAGATCCATGGTCGTCCTAAGATGACGCTCCCGGCCTTCATAGGCATTACGTCACATAAGATTTATCCTTGATAGGACTGGAATTGGATGGGAATGACACATGTGGTGGTGACTGAGATAGAAGTGTCATCGACCCAAACCACGTTGTATGGTCTTGGATGAGGGTGCGTAGGTAGACCTAAATGGGAGACAAAGTCTGAAGAGACTGCATTGATACAGCTCCCGTTGTCAAGGATTATCTTGCAGGGATGAGAGTTCACCATGATATAGGTTTGGAAGATGGAGGTTCGACGTCAATCGTCCTCCTGGGGTGTTGAGATACATCGAACTACACCCAATCTTTTCTGGCTAAAACTCTTGGCAATGTCTCCAATCTACATGTACTTGACATGCGTGCCATCAAATCCTGCATCCATTTCCTCAAACTGAGCGATGGGGTCAGGATCGGCCATATATCTCTCCTGGTCCAAGGGTGTTTGTAGAGTGGAAATGCGCTCTAGACGGCCTGATGAATTCCTAAACCAACGTGGCATGCACGACCTCGGACCTAGATGATGCAATCCTAGGACCGAAAATTAGCAAGTTGCGGATCCAATTTGTTGGCTAATACGCAAAGGATCAATTCCTTGGGAGAAGGGACCGGTCAGGGAGAGTTGCTCGCCCGTAGGCGAAGTAGTCATGGAACTACCTCCTGATAATCAGGGTGCCATAATGTGACAGTTCTAGGGCCCTAAGGATGGGTGCATACAAGCTCTCTCTTTTCGTCCACAACGATGCACTCAGGAGACATGCTGCATTGAGAGGGCTCTCTCTCACTTCATCGCGCGGCAACTGGTAAGGATACTAAATGAGCAAGAGATGAGAGCACATACCTAGCTGACTGAGAAGTCTAGCTCCGACCGGAGACGAAGGCGAGCAGGGACGTGCGTGCCCGCACGGCGTCGACGAAGCTTCACGGTTACAATGAATTCACTCCGTGTAGGGAGGATTTAATTTATTACAAAACCGCGTAAAAAAAAATTTCCGCGTAGGGGAACAAATGATTCAAACTTCCTCCGCGTAGGGAGACTCTCGGGTACCCACGTTCCATAATTTACGGACCGTCTGTCAGCTTCAGGACGACTCGGACACCGGATGAGACTTTGTTGTGGGCTTGGGTGCTAGTCGAGCTATCGTTCCCGGTGCCGCAATAAATAAATTAACCCAATAATATATATAGAGATATATAATATTATATTTATATAGATATATATAAATATATATATGGATATATATAAGATTATATACTCCAAATATATATATTATATATATTTAACTCTTTTTTATTATTTTCAAACTATCTTTTTTTTTCAAACTTCAAACCTTTCTCCCTTTTTTTGTGACCTACGCCAACATATATATATATAAATCATTTTTTTTCACTTCAACCTTTTCCCCGTTGTCAATAATGGTTGGCAGGGTGGGTGGTCGGCCACCCGGTCAACGCGTCTGCGGGGAACGCGGGCGACAGTGCGGAGCACGAGGGCGGCCGGCTGGCGGGCTCGTCCGTGGGCGAGCGCTCATTCGAACGCGGGCTCGCGAGCGGCAGGGCGTGGCCGGTCAGCGCCTGTCGGCGCAGTTGTGGGAGGTGCTGTGGGTGGAGCAGTGGGGAGACGAGTTAGCAGGGAGAAGGGCGTTGGCGGGATGAGAGGGGTTAGCATGGAGAGAATGTCGCGGCGATGGTTGCAGGCCGCGGATGGTGCTAGGCATTTTGCAGGAGAGAGTGGAAGGGGTGGTTCGGTCGGTGGGCGTGGTAGGGTGTAGGCGGAGGTGGCCGCGCGGACGTCGGAGGCGGAGGTGTGGAGGCCGGCTGGCTCGCGTGGTACGGGTGTAGGGCGGCCGGCGGGATGGTGGAGTGACAGGGGGGGCGTCCGGTGGCGTTAACGGAGGGAGGTCGGCCGATGGGGTGTTGGCCGGAGTCGCGGCGTAAAGGGCGCGCGCGAGGCAGGCGGGGCGGCCTGCGGCGGGCGCTGCGGCGGGCCTCCTAGCGCGGGCTGGAGCGGGCCCTCGTGCGGGCGAGTGCCGCCGATTCATGCGTGCAGACGGGCGACAGGGGCACGGGCGACAAGGTGGGTGTATGCGGGAGGCCTGGACGCGGGCGCACGGCCCAGTGGTGCGGGCGCACGGGCGCAGTGGACCGCGGGTGATTGCTGGCGCTGGGAGAGAGAGAGACGAGAGAGAGAGAGAGAGAGAAACAGAGAAATAGAGATTGTCAGAGAGAGAGACAGATTCACAGGAGGGGGGGTTTGAAAAAAACATTTTTCTTCTTTTTTTTCCTGCTTCTCTCCTATTCCTTTTTCTTTCTATATTTTTTTCCTTCTCCAAAACTCCTCTCAACCAAGATCTTTTTCTACTGCTCTTCTATTTTTTTGTTTCTTTTTTTTTTTCACTTCTAGCAATCTAGAGAGAGAAGGAGAGACGTCGGGGACGTCAGGGTCATCGGAGACGCCGTTGTTGGGCTCTGATACCAAATCTGACGCGGACGGCGTCGGGGGACGGATCGACGGTAACTCCGGTATCACGAACAAGACTGGATAGGTTGCTACCTCACGCAGCTCAGCCTCACCGGACGGTCTCACACCGGGCGACACACTCAAACTCACAAAGAGAAAGAGGGAAGGGAAGCACAAGATGGGCCAAATGCACCAACCTGATTGCAAACTTGCTTGATTCTTCATATCATACGTAACACACCCTTAGCCCCCTATTTATAGGGAAGGCCATATCATACATACCATCTAACTTTCACTAATTATGTTTATACCCAAGTCAAATAAAACAAAACCCACCAACCCACCTTTTGACTTGTGGGTTTAAAATACAATACTTTGACTCAATAAGAATAAAATACTTTGGTGCTTAAAATACAAATACCACCATAGTAAAATACACACAATACATACACACATACGTACGGATACGTACTCTGGACGCCGAGTCTTCAAACGAGTCTCCGAGCCATAAGCTCGGTGCAGTCGGGGCAGTGCGGCGTCGGCTCCGAGTAGTGAGTCCGGTAGTGGGTCCGGTGTCCCCACCAAGAGGTCTGTGCACATGTGATTCACAAGGTCTGTGCACATTCATACATTGAACTAAGAAGTCTGTGCACATGTGATCTACAAGGTCTGTGCACATTCATACTTTGAATTAAGAGGTCTATGCACATGTGAACTACAAGGTCTGTGCACATGTGAAAGGTCAGTGCATCAACAGGCTCAATGCATAGAAGTCAACTAATAAGGTCTGAGCATAATCTGAAGAGAGGTCTGTGCACATATGCATTTTTTGTTCAAGACAGGTTGATGCACAAGCAGAGGTTTTGCACTGTCAAGGTCGGTGCACATATCATCAGATCTGTTTGATGAAATGCCTCAGTGAATGGCTCCCAAGGGCTTTTTGTAGTAAACCTGCAGCCTTTTCAGAAAAGGAACCAGAGATCAAAAATAGGTACCGCAAAGGCCCAAAAACACATCTTTTGAGGTCTGGAGGAGTTTCCTAGGACTGACCACTGTCCTCTCTATAATAAGGCTACAGTACAACCTTTTGGGAGAAGCTTTTTGGCAGAGACCAGATATAGGAAAGGTCAGCTTTTCTGTGCTATACTTTTTGGTCATAAGGACAGAGGACTGTCATGGGTCAATCAGGAAAAGGCTCCTTGGACAGTCAACTGTCCTTGTCATCATTGGCTTTCCATAACAATCCTTTTGGTCAAAGAAAAAGTCAAGGACCAAATCTGGGAAAAGTCACATCTCATTGAAGTCACATTTTTCCCTCCTCCAATCAGATTTGCTGTTGTAGAAATCTCACAGGACAGAAGGACGTCCTTGGTGGTGCTAGCCAATGGAAGACAAGATGCTGCAGATCTACCTTGAAAAGCACTTAAGCTCACATCGGCGCATGTTTCAAGGAAAGAAGATCCTTTGGCGGGAAAAGGTTCCCTAGGCTTTTCTATTTACATGAAACTTCCTCAAGAGAAGAAGTTGCTGCTGGAGTAAGAGAAAAAGCCACGCCATTGTGCATTCAAGAAGAATATCAGTGAGAAAGAAAAGGAGTGAGAGCAGACCAGCCCTGGTTCGAGCTAAACCAGTGGTGAAAAAGGAAGAGGAAGTTGATGGGAGTGCAGCCCCTCCTTGCAGCTAGCCCCAAGCTTAGTAGTGCTTCATCACAGTGATCAAAAGCCCTAGTGCATTCTTCCTGCCTTGCTTTAGGCTTTCATTTTACTTTTCTGAATCAATGTTTCAAGTGTGTGTCCGGTGCTCTGTTTAGAGATCAAAAATGAGTCCTTGGCTGTGTTCAGCCTTGTGTGTTCTTGGGAGACTGTCCCAAGTGTGGTTGCTGCACTTGCAACTTGTTGTTTGTTTGTGTGTGTGTGTGGGGGGGGGGGGGGATTCATCCCCGTTGCTGCAGTTGCGGCGTGAGGACCTCGTCCTCATGTGTGTGTGTGTGTGTGGGGGGGGGGGGCGTCATCCCCGTGTGGTGCTGCACTCGCAACGTGTGTGAAAAACCGTCCCTACCGATTTGTGTGTAGGAAGTGGAGCTGCGTTCGCAGCGTGTGGTAAAGCCTCACCGGTTTGGTGAGGGGTGGACGTAGGTCTGTGGGTTTACAGACTGAACCACCTTAAAAATGCACTTTGCAGTGGGTTGTTCTTTGTGAGATTGATCCATCTTCTCTATCCTCATTCACAGGTTGGTGGGCGTGTTTCAACACATGTAATCTTAGTTATCTCCATCGCACACTCAAGCGCGTAGGACCGTGCTTTGCTGTTTTCACTTGAGCCATCTACTTATTGCGCTGTGCTTTATGTCTAAGTGCCTCATGTGCACTCTAGTTGTTGATTATGATTTAATTAGTTAAAGTTTTTAATTAGTCATAGTCTTTCAGCAGTATCTATTCAACCCCTCCTTCTAGATCCGGTTGCACCTATCGGACCTAACAATATACTCTAGATCTAACGACCGTAGATGACATATTTCACGGAATATTCTTCTCCGTCGACGGCAGTAAACTAAAGAGTATAACCGCAACATTTCTGTCAAAACGAAAGATATTCATAATAATATGCTCAGATTAGAGGTATATTTGACAAAACTAAATTTATGAGGGTATATATGTAAAATTCTCTATTATTTTAAGCCAACATTAGCCCAGCTTAGACAAAGGGTGGCCACTTAAGCACAGCTTAATATTTGAGTTTTGTTCGTTACATCACTCGGTACAATAAGGGAAAAGATAAAAACATTCAAAAAATCTTTTTTTAGGTCGGTCTTCATCTGAGTTACACGTCCATATAATCCGACCAGATGGTTAAAAAAAATTAAGATCGGATGCCCTAGTTCATCATAAATAGTGGGCCAATCGCTTTCGACCTATTTAAAACGTCGGATCTTTATTGTTTAGGCATCTAATCTTTATTTTTTTATTTTCTTCAACTATCAGATTGTCGTTCAAACTGTATAAACACATAATTTGGTTGGAGACTGACCTACAAAAAAATTTAGAAAAAAAAAATTACTTACACCTTCAGGCAGTTAAACAAGTGAAAGTCTTTAACATTTTTGGTTGTTAGATGGCCCGGGCCCATCCTTGGGTCTTCAACAACTCCTCCATGTGGGCCTTACGCAACCAACGCAAGGAAGGCCCAAAAGCTCTTCTGCATGGCCGGCCCATCATCATGCCCCCTAGTGCTCCTACTGAATCCAACGACTAAATTTGTCAGGATTTATAGATCACCCGATTGATTGAGCAGGGGATTCTAATGTCTAAATAGTCTTGTACATTTATTCCTTCAACTCTCTCCTTGAGGAAATAGTTGGAGAATCTTACCATATTATCCTATGTACAATTAGTTTAGTAGCATGCAGAGTTTTTTCATATGGAAATTAATACAGACATATATTTTTATTCCCCATTCAATTTCTCACAAAATTGGCAAACGCTTGTTTTTCCTTCTCGATAAAATATTTTCCATATTTTTTATATTTTCTGGTGGAATATTTTCCATGGTTGTTGATTTTCCACAAAATGTTTTTTGAAGAATACAACCACCTACCGGAACTCAAGACTCGCAGTACTATAGCAACTACATTATATGACTTGAAAAAAGAACCGTGAGTTTGAACCTCTAAGTTTAAGCTAATAGCAAAGATACCAGACCAGGGCCTACCTTGATGCCCCCATGCACGCATAGTTGTGGATGGATTTTAACGAGAAGTTGATAGTGCTAAGAACAAGTGTATACGGTGGTTGTACATGGTCACAATATTTACCTTTACTATTCTCCGTTGGCTCGTGGAATGTTTCCCCTCCTAGTACCGTGGATGCTCTCGACTTTTTGTATTTCAGAAAGAAAAGGGGGACATAGTTTAAAGGCGCATTTGGCGAGAATTACGAGAGTGATTTTAATAATTGAAATCTTCACCCCCCCCAAGGCGTACACTTAGGCCCCGTTCGAGAACATTATCGAGGAAGGAAAAAAATTTGAAATCTCGTATTCGTACAAAAACATACAGTGTCAGAGATTATTATTCATCACGTAAAATCTTGGAAAGCACCTCTCTGGTTGTTTCGACGGATTACCAAAACTGAGCACTTTTGTGCCCGGTAGAGATCTCTCTCCACTATAAAATCTCATTCTCACAAAAATTGAGAAATACTATATTCATTTGATAAAATTTAAACCATGTCGGAGATTCCAATGATTGGAATCCCCACCGAGTTTGTTCTCAAACGAAACCTTAATGAAGCAGATTTCAATCATTGGACTCCCACTCCTCTAAGAGTGATTCCAAAGACGCCCTCGTCACTTCAACTTTTGAAAAAAAAAATTATAGAAGGAGGAGAGAGATGGAGAGAAGAAAAGGATGGTTTTAAAATCTCCAGTGTCCCCACCACGAGGACCCTCAACGACGAGGTGCATGGTGAACTCATGGCATCTCGAGAGGGTCGTCGGGGCACTAGCAACCCTATAGGTGTCGGGCAGTACGATGGGCGACTGCTCAGGTGGCCGTGATGGCCCGCACGAGGTGGGCTTCGTCAGGGTGATCTCTCTCTCATCCCATCTTCTCTCTCTAGACACTCACTTAACACAAAGACATTATAATCTTTTTCACCTTTTACGTTAGACTAGTTTATAGTTAAGTTAGTCTAACTAGATCTCACCTTAACACGTGACTCTTTTATGTAGCAAAGAAGACTTTGTGAGGTTTTTAATTAAATAAATATATTATCATGTTAATTAGTCTTAAGAAAGCTGGAATATTTTAATCATTCTAAACAAAAGTAGTTGCGTCACGCGCACGCGCGCGCACACACAATATATATATATATATATTACCAATATATAATCTAAGTTGAGCTACCACTGACTTAAGGGCTTGCTTGAGGATAAAATATGAAAAAAAATGATCTTGAGCAATGTTTGTTGAATCGGTGTGTGAAATGTCTCGGGTTTTTCGGATTGTTGTTCGGATCAGGATCCGTGAGTTTCAGATCGCTTTTCTGAGTCCCGAATTGAGTTTTACGGTTCACACGTGTTTTTGTCCGTCAGACCTTCGGAACCCCATGTAGGGCAAATCGTTGCGTTCTTCGACTCTGGGACGTTACTAGCACGTTGTGCGTTTTTCGAAGATCAGGGAGATGATTTTTTCTTATTTTTCATATTTTCTAGAATTTCTGAATTTTCTATATATCAAAACATTTTTCTCTCTCTCCCCATCTCTCATTCTCTCACTCTTTCCCTCTCTCTTCTCTCTCACGTTCTCTCCTCACCCCCTCTCACTCCGGGCGGCCGACAGAAGCGGCGAGGGCGGGGTGGCGTGGCTCGTGGGGCGTGGAGCGACGGGCACGGGACGAGGATCGCGATGGTGGAGGCAGTTTGTGGGATCACGAGCCGACGAGAGTTTAAACGGCGTTTTCTTGGAGGATCGGCGTCCTCGGTGCGCAGATTCTTCGGTGGAGGTAGGGGGATAGTTCCCTAGCCCGAGTACTTCATTTCCCGATAGTTTGGTAGCCCGAGGTGAGCCGAGTGGGTTTATTTCTCCGCCGGGGTATAAATGTGTGATTTTGGGGTGTGAGCCGGATTTGGTGTTTTGATCGTATTTTTGGGGTTTAAATGGATCCTCTCGGTGCTAGAGAGGTTGGGGAATAGTTTCCTCTTGTTTTTCCCTTCACATGGGTGTGAATGGGGAGTGGAATGGATTTTTTCGTCGGATTCGCCGTTTTCGGCCTCGGGTCGAGATCGTGACCATCACAGTGGTCGCGTTCTTCTGAGAAGGCACCGTATCGTGGGGTCGCGTTCATCGGAGCGTGGCGGTGAGACCAACCGCGACTAGGTCACGCCCGTCAACTCTGGCGCGTTCAGCATGTCGACGCGCCCAGGGGACCCATCGCATTAGTGGGAGTCGCGGTACTCTTGGGGGTCTCATTACCATCAGATCTGGACCAGGGTGTTGGGCGCGTTATTGTCGCGACCCAAGGTTGGTGCGCATTTCGATCTTGAGCGCGCCCAGTGTGTGGGGCGCGTTCTAATTGATCGCGCCCGTGGTAGTAGGCGCGTTAATGCTTGAACGTGCCCAGGGTCGGTGGTGCGTTCATGTAGGGCTGCGGTTTAGGGGCCAGTGCTAGGGGAAGATGGCTTGGTGTGTTCTCCTTGGCCCGTGAGTGTCCCGGACACCCCGGGGGTTCCGTGACCATGTTTTTGGGTGTCCGGAGGTACCGTGTTGTCTCGATTAGCATGCCAGTGTGTTTAGAAGGTCCGAGTGACCCAGTGTGTATTACAGGCTTCCGTGTTATGCTAGATCGAGTCGCCGTGTATCGGCATGAGTGCGATAGGTTATTCCGCATATCGTTAACTTCTTTGGAACGTGGTTTCCGTGTGGGCTGTGCATATGGCCTGTGGACTGTGAGTCCAATTGCCCAGCCTGGGGACGGAGGGTTTTTTTGCTTCCCTTTGGAAGCGATTGAGCTCGGCGGTCACGAGCCGCCTTGAGCATTGTATTACCGTGGTTTCAGATCTAGGGATTAGGCTAGATTAATGGCGCTGTGCCGTTGTGTACGATGGTCTTGACCCTGAGTCCTGTGACTCAAGGACCATTGGTTTAATAGGCTTAGTGGACTGCTTGGAGTCCGGTGGCATGGTGCCACATGTTTCCCGAGCTGGACGTGACTGGGCTTGTGAGTAGCCTGTCCGTGTTCCGGTGGTTTCCACCGAGAGTCGTTTCTGTGGTGACTTCCGTTGGTCGTAGCTTCCTGGGCACGCTTGTGCCGACCCACCTGAGTGTAGGTGGAGAGCTATAGTGGCTTGCCTGGGCACGCGTGTGCTGACCCACCTAGGGGGTAGGTGGAGAGCTACACCCGAGAGAGACGATTTTTAAGCTGGTTACCGTAGGGCCCCCACGCGCAGCCTGAGTCCGGGCTTCGGGAGAAGAACCAGCTAGAGGATCTGACCTAGGACGCATGGTCTATGTGTGCACACGTGGTTGGGGGCTGTCGGACCCGTGATGACGAGCACAACCCTATCTAGTCCTTGTTCGTGGTACTGGTTACTGTTGTGTCTCTGTCTCCGCCTGGGGCGTCATAGAGAGACACATGAGGTGCGGTGTAAGATGTCAGTGGACGCATCCGGCTTTACTTCTGGTGAGCAGGTGCCCCCGTCACGGGATGTGAGTTTCCGTGACCCTAGAGTCCATTTTCTGGCCACGAGGCATGGTTTCCCGGACCGTTTCTATGTGTTTTCCGAGGCTGAGGCCAGGGACGCTTAGTTGGATTACTGAGGCTTCACCCCCTTGGTTGGGTCGGGTTCACGACAGCGAGGTCGTGATGGTACCTGTAGGCCAGGTGGTCCAGGTTAGGCCCCGTCTTTGTGACAGACCTTCACGGCAGGGTTGTCATGTGCTTTCCCTCGGTAGCTGTGGTGTTAGATAGTTCGGTGGTCCCTCGACTGTGAGATCGGGACATGTTTTCTAGTACAATAGGAGTAGCTGTAGCGCCGAGTTTTTACCCGCCACCGGTTTACTGTTCCTGCTGTTGTTGCTGATTTCCACTACCGCCATTGTTTACGGTTGGGGTTCTGCGGGACCCCTATTGAGCTAGTAACAGGAGGCTCACTCCTGCTTTTCAGGTGCGGCAGTTCTTCCTCGAGGTTTGAGGGTGCTGTGCGGAGGTTTTTTGTCGCCAGTCCGCCGGGCCGAGTGTTCACTCGGTGTTGGGTACGTTCTTCTGCCTTAGACTGTACTTCTGTTGGACTGGACTCTTCTATAGTTGTTTATTTATTTATGTTAATTATAGAATTATCCTATTTTATTTCCTGTTTCTTTGTACCTCCACACTCCTTTTAGCCCTTCCGAGCCCTGCCGGCTCATGGGCGGCGGGCCAGGATTCGAATGGTTTCGGGTTCTTCCTGGTATCCGGATCTTGGGTCGTTACAGTTAGTATCAGAGCATGGTTGTGGACGTACATGGGAATTAGAGATATTGCAGTGACCAGAGACCATAAGGTCCAGTACAGTCGGCAGCTGGCATAGGGTTTTGTGTTTGTTTTCCTTTTGATTTCTCGTGTATGAGCTTGAGGGCGCGGCGCTGGTGCCTTGAATGTGGTTGCTATTTTGTCGGAGTGCTGGTGTGGGGCCCAAGGGATGTGATTGAGAGATTTCTTCCCGATGGGTTGTGGCCCCGGTTGTGTTGCGTTGGGCAGAGTGTTGCCGGCAGGTGTGGATTTGCGGTGCTGTGTTCGAGGAATCTACAGTGAGGTCAGGTGGCTGGCGAGGATTGTTCGTGATTAAGTGACCGTTAGAGTGCTCCGAGGGAGCTGTTATTGTGTTTGGCCACTCCAATTTGAGGTTTTGTCCAGCCCCTAAGGTGTTAAAGGTTATGGTTTGAGGTGTCGGAGCGGGTGCTCTGATCGAGAATTATGCTTGGGTGAGCGGAAGATCTTTTGTTGAGCTGCTGATTTGTCGAGCCTGGTGTCCTTGTCATGCTCTGTGGCGTCAGAAATGACGTGTCGGTCCCGGTTATTTTTGTGGATTTTGAGGCAGGATTGGGCAGAATTGTCCCAGTGAGCTCTAAGTCCTGCGCTTCTGCGTGTGAATGGGTTATGTTCGCCCTAGATTTGATTTGAGATGTGAAGGTTCCGCGGTGAGTTCGGGACTCGAGGATGAGCGTTGGCAGTTGCCGATTATGGCTCGTGTTGTGGCTCTTGGCGTGGCGTGTCCCGGTTCGAGGAATTACAGTGGTGGTGCATCGAGAGATGCTGTGATCATGATCTGACGAGACACTTGGCAAGTGTTGTCGGAGGAGCTGACCTGATGAAAGTGATGGTCTTTCTTATTGCTGGAAGGTGCTGTTCCCAGCATGTGCAAGGTTCGAGGTTGGGGTGAGCGTGGAGATCTCCCGATTTGTTAGAGGTGTGATTTGGTTTCTCCTTTGGTTGGAGAGAATTATTTTTTTTTTTGGCTAAGGTTCGTCGTCTTGCATTGTGTGTTCGGATTTGGTTGGCCCTCTTTGTGCCATGAAGTCCGTGCGAGACACGTCCTATGTTTTGGCAAGGTGGTTGCCTGTGAGAAGCGTTGCCCATTTCCCTTGTTGTGTTAAGGTGTGTTGGCACTGTTCTGGAAGGACGAGTGCCGTCTGGGCGGTGTTCTTGAGAATTTGTGGTCGGTGTTGTGGTTCCCGATGTGTTGAGGATCAGAGCTTACGGAGTTGTAGAGGATCGTCGGGATGGCGGATCCCGAGTCATATGTGTTGGCTGTGTGCGTGGATCAGAGTGCGCAGCGGAAGCCTGGTGGGCCCGTAACCCACAGGTTCTGGATCGTAGCATTGGTTGCTACGAACGGATTTTTCCTGAGGATTTGTGAGCATTGGAGGATTGGTTCCTTGGTGTGCATTGTCTCTGGTTGTGTGAGATGTGTTGCTGCCGTGCCATTGTTAGAGATATTGTGGCCCATGGCACTGGCAGGATGGAGAGTTGGGGAAATATGTTGGCAAGTGCACCGCATGAGTACCCTGTTTGTGTTGAAAGCTGTGTCCGCAGATGAGGTTGTGTTTTTGGAGAAGTGATCTCTGAGAGATTATGGGTCCTAGTTGGTGGCTGCGAGTGGCTGGTCAGGTTGACGGAGTGATCGACCATGGTAAGAAGTGTATCGTTTGGGGACCCGTGTGCATTGGTCGTGGCGTCGTCGACCAGGTTCCTGTGGTAGCAAGTGGCACTTGGTTGCCTTGGAGTTGTGTGTCGTGAATTATTCAGGTTGTGTCCCGTGGCTCTGTGGTGAGAGCGGAATCGTGATTGGCATGCGTCCATTTGGAGTAATTGAGATGAGATAGGATTTCATGAGACAGGACGGTGAATGATGCCTGTGTGTGGAGGTCTCTAAAGAGACGTTGGCGTTGGATATGGTGATCCTTGGTATGTGGCCAGCATGGGAGGTTTTCCCTATAAGTCTAAGCCGTGAGTCGTGAGGATCGAGGATTGTTTTCGCCATGCTCCCATGAGAGGGTAGAGTTGGCATGAGGATAGGTCTGGATGCGATATCCGAGTGAGATTTGGCTCGAGATGTGGTGTTGGTCTGTGTGAGAGTCAGCGGATGGCCTGTCGTGATTTGGATCGCGCCTGTTGGGCCGGTGAAGGTTTCCCGTTGACGAGTGTCTGGTGACCGGTGGTTGGTCTTTCACATACAGAAGATGCTGGTGGTTGCGCTTCGAGAACGGTGAGAACCGTGTGCATGTGAGGCCTTTGGTGGCTGTTTCCGTGATGTGCCTTTTTCCGGATGGGATCTGGGCTTGGTCGAAGTTTATCTTCGGGCAGAGTTGGTTTCCGTGTAGCTGAGGTGATACCAGACTTGTGCTTTTGTATTATGCCTGCTCTGATGATCGATGTGTGCTGGGTCATGAGCAAGGCGATGTTCGTGATTATGGTCTGGCCGTATCCCTCAGGATCTGTGTTTTCGTGAGAATCGAGATTTAGCTGGGGCACTGACGGTGTTGTAAGTTGATTGTGGCGTTCTCCCCTTGCGGCTTGGTACTTGTTCTGAATTTTGAGGATGAAATTTCTTTAAGGGGGGAGGGCTGTAACGCCCCGGGTTTTTAGGATTGTTGTTCGGATCAGGATCTGTGGATTTCAGATCGCTTTTCTTGGTCCCGGATTGAGTTTTGCGGTTCACGTGTGTTTTTGCCCGTCGGACCTTCGGAACCCCGTGCAGGGCGAACCGTTACATTCTCCGACTCCGGGACATTACCAGCACGTTGTGCATTTTTCGAGGATCAGGGAGATGATTTTTCCCTATTTTTTGTATTTTTTGAAATTTCTGGATTTTCTATATATCAAAACCTTTTTCTCTCTCTCCCCATCTCTCATTCTCTCACTCTTTCCCTCTCTCTTCTCTCTCACGTTCTCTCCTATCCCCCTCTCACTCGGGCGGCCAACGGAGGCGGCGAGGGTGGGGCGGCGTGGCTCGTGGGGCGTGGAGCGACGGGCACGGGACGAGGATCGCGATGGTGGAGGCGGTTCGTGGGATCGCGAGCCGGCGAGAGTTTAAACGGCATTTTCTTAGCGGATCGGCATCCTCGGTGCGCGGAATCTTCGATGGAGATAGGGGGATGGTTCCCTAGCCCGAGTACTTCATTTCCCGTGAGTTTGGTAGCCCGAGGTGAGCCGAGTGGGTTTATTTCTCTGCCGGGGTATAAATGTGTTATTTTGGGGTGTGAGCCGGATTTGGTGTTTTGATCGTGTTTTTTGGGTTTAAATATGTCCTCTCGGTGTTAGAGAGGTTGAGAAATGGTTTCCCCTTATTTTCCCCTTCACATGGGTGTGAATGGGGAGTGGAATGGGTTTTTCCGCCGGATTCGCCGTTTTCGACCTCGGGTCGAGATCGTGACCATCACAGTGGTCGCGTTCTTTTGAGAAGGTGCCATATCGTGGGGTCGCGTTCATCGGAGGAGATGAATAGTGAGGCGGTTAGGGTCGCGGCGGTGAGACCAACCGCGGCCAGGTCGCACCCGTCAGCTCTAGCGCGTTCATCGTGTCGACGCACCCAGGGGACCCGTCGCATTAGTGGGAGTCGCAGTACTCCTGGGGGTCACATTACCATGAGATCGCGACCAGGATGTTGGGCGCGTTATTGTCATGACCCAAGGTTGGTGCACGTTCCGATCTTGATCGCGCCGATGGTAGTAGGTGCGTTAATGCTTGAACGTGCCCAGGGTCGGTGGTGCGTTCATGTAGGGCTGGGGTTTAGGGGCCGGTGCGAGGGGAAGATGGCTTTGTGTGTTCTCCTTGGCCCGTGAGTGTCCCGGACACCCCGGGGGTTCTGTGACCGTGTTTTTGGGTGTCTGGAGGTACCGTGTTGCCTCGATCAGCGTGCCCATGCATTTAGAGACTCCGGGTGACCGTGATGGCCCGCATGAGGTGGGCTTCATCAGGGTGATCTCTCTCCTTCCATTCTCTCTGTCTCTCTCTCATCCCATCTTCTCTCTCTAGACACTCACTTAACACAAAGACATCGTAATCTTTTTCACCTTTTACGTTAGACTAGTTTATAGTTAGGTTAGTCTAACTAGACCTCACCTTAACACGTGACTCTTTTATGTAGCAAAGAAGACTTTGTGAGGTTTTTAATTAAATAAATATATTATGGATAATTTTTTAATTTTAATATTCATATATAGGGACTAAAAACTAAAAATCCCAATATATTTTTGGCATCATATTAATTAGTCTTAAGAAACCTTGAATATTTTAATCATTCTAAACAAAAGTGGTTGCGTCACGCGCGCGCACACACACACAATATATATATATATATATATATATATATATTACCAATATATAGTCTAAGTTGAGCTACCACGACTTAAGGGCTTGCTTGAGGGTAAAATATGAAAAAAAATGATCTTGAGCATGGTTTGTTGAATCGGTGTGTGAAATGTCCCGTGTTTTTCAGATTGTTGTTCGGATCAGGATCCGTGAGTTTCGGATCGTTTTTCTGTGTCCCGAATTGAGTTTTACGGTTCACATGTGTTTTTGTCCGTCGGACCTTCGGAACCCCGTGTAGGGCGAATCGTTGCGTTCTCCGACTCAGGGACGTTACCAGTGCGTTGTGCATTTTTCGAAGATCAGGGAGATGATTTTTTCTTATTTTTCATATTTTCCAGAATTTTCAGATTTTCTATATATCAAAACATTTTTCTCTCTCTCCCCATCTCTCATTCTCTCACTCTTTCCCTCTCTCTTCTCTCTCACATTCTCTCCTCACCCCCTCTCACTCCGGGTGACCGACAGAAGCGGCGAGGGCGGGGTGGCGTGGCCTGTGGGGCGTGGAGCGACGGGCACGGGACGAGGATCGCGATGGTGGAGGTGGTTCGTGGGATCGCGAGCCGGCGAGAGTTTAAACGGCATTTTCTTGGAGGATCGGCGTCCTCGGTGTGCAGATTCTTTGGTGAAGGTAGGGGGATAGTTCCCTAGCCCGAGTACTTCATTTACCGACAGTTTGGTAGCCCGAGGTGAGCCGAGTGGGTTTATTTCTCCGCCGAGGTATAAATGTGTGATTTTAGGGTGTGAACCGGATTTGGTGTTTTGATCGTATTTTTGGGGTTTAAATGGGTCCTCTCGGTGCTAGAGAGGTTGGGGAATAGTTTCCCCTTATTTTCCCCTTTACATGGGTGTGAATGGGGAGTGGAATGGGTTTTTCCGTCGGATTTGCCATTTTCGGCCTCGGGTCGAGATCACGACCATCACAGTGGTCGCGTTCTTCTGAGAAGGCACCGTATCGTGGGGTCGCGTTCATCGGAGCACGGCGGTGAGACCAACCGCGACTAGGTCGCGCCCGTCAGCTCTGGCGCGTTCAGCATGTCGATGTGCCGAGGGGACCCGTCGCATTAGTGGGAGTCACGGTACTCTTGGGGGTCGCATTACCATCAGATCGGGACAAGGGTGTTGGGCGCGTTATTGTCGCAACCCAAGGTTGGTGCCCGTTCTGATCTTGATCGCGCCCAGTGTGTGGGGAGCGTTCTAATTGATCGCTCCCGTGGTAGTAGGCGCGTTAATGCTTGAACGTGCCCAGGGTCGGTGGTGCGTTCATGTAGGACTGTGGTTTAGGGGCCGGTGCGAGGGGAAGATGGCTTGGTGTGTTCTCCTTGGCCCGTGAGTGTCCCGGACACCCCGGGGGTTCTGTGACCATGTTTTTGGGTGTCCGGAGGTACCGTATTGCCTCGATTAGCGTGCCCATGCATTTAGAGACTCCGGGTGACCCTATGTGTGTTCCGGGCTTCCGTGTTACGCTAGATCGAGTCGCCGTGTATCGGCATGAGTGCGGTAGGTTATTCCCACACGTCGTTAACTTCTTTGGAACGTGGTTTCCGTGTGGGCCGTGCATATGGCCTGTGGACTGTGAGTCAAAATACCCAGCCTGGGGCCGGAGGGTTTCTTCGCTTCCCTTTGGAAGGGATTGAGCTCGGCGGTCACGAGCCGCCTTGAGCATTGTATTACCGTGGTTTTAGACCTAGGGATTAGGCTAGATTAACGGCGCTGTGCCATTGTGTACGACGGTCTTGACCCTGAGTCCTATGACACAAGGACCGTTGGTTTAATGGGCTTAGTGGACTACCTGGAGTCCGGTGGCATGGTGCCACTTGTTTCCCGAGCTGGACGTGACGGGGCTTGTGAGTAGCATGTCCGTGTTCCGGTGGTTTCCACCGAGAGTCATTTCTGTGGTGACCCCCGTTGGTCGTAGCTTCCTGGGCACACTTGTGCTGACCCACCTGAGTGTAGGTGGAGAGCTACAATGGCTTGCCTGGGCAGGCGTGTGCTGACCCACCTAGGGGGTAGGTGGAGAGCTACACCCGAGAGAGACGATTTTTAGGCTGGTTACCGTCGGGCCCTCACACGCATCCTGAGTCCGGGCTTCGGGGGAAGAACCAACTAGAGGATCTGACCTAGGGCGCATGATCTGTGTGTGCACATGTGGTTGGGGGCTGTCGGACCCGCGCTGACGAGTGCGACCCCAACTAGTCCTTGTTCGTGGTACTGGTTAATGCTGTGTCTTTATCTCCGCCTGGGGCATCGTAGAGAGACACATGAGATGCGGTGTAAGACGTCAGTGGACGCATCTGACTTTACTTTTTGTGGGCAGGTGCCCCCGTCACGGGACGCGAGTTTCCGTGACCCTAGAGTCCATTTTCTGGCCACGAGGCGTGGTTTCCTGGACCGTTTCTATGTGTTTTTCGAGGCTGAGGCCAGGGACGCTCAGTTGGATTACCGAGGCTTCGCCCCCTTGGTTGGGTCGGGTTCACGACAGCGAGGTCGTGATGGTACCCGTTGACTAGGTGGTCCAGGTTAGGCCCCGTCTTTATGACAGGCCTTCACGGCAGGGTTGCCGTGTGCTTTCCCTCGGTAGCTGTGGTGTTAGGTAGTTCGGTGGTCCCCCGACTGTGAGATTTGGGCATGTCTTTCGGTGCAGTAGGAGTAGCTGTAGCGCCGAGTTTTTACCGGCCACCGGTTTGCTGTTCCTGCTGTTGTTGTTGATTTTCACTACTGCCGTTGTTTACGGTTGGGGTTCCGCGGGACCCCTATTGAGCCAGTAACAGGAGGCTCATCCCTACTTTTCAGGTGCGGCGGTTCTTCCTCGAGGTTTGAGGGTGCTGTGCAGAGGTTCTTGGTTGCCAGCTCGTCGGGCCGAGTGTTCACTCGATGTTAGGTACGTTCTTCTATCTTAGAATGTACTTCTGTTGGACTGGACTCTGTTGTAGTTGTTTATTTATTTCTGTTAATTATAGAATTAGCCTACTTTATTTCCTATTTCTTTGTACCTCCACAGTCCTTTTAGCCCTTCCGAGCCCTGCCAGCTCGTGGGCGGCGGGCCAGGATTCGAATGGTATCGGGTTAATCCCGGTATCCGGATCTTGGATCATTACAGTGTGTGCCAACTGGAACCCGCTGCGTCGGGTTGTACTTGGCAGAATTCGGCATGGTAGCATCCCGACGCGTTGACACGAGCACGATTCGATAGACCTATCACCAATAGCCGACAACGGCGGTGGTTGATGGGGAGGGCGGTCAGGGAGAGAGAGAGAGAGAGAGATGTGAGAACGGTAACTCGGCAAGGGAAGGTCGCTGATGGGGTCCGACGATGCGGCGATGGCCGATGGTGACATTTGGCGGGGTGCTCTACGTTGTCTAGCAACAAGTTCGGCACTACGAGGGCATGGAACTGCACTGTCACAGGAGGGGGAAGGCGAGGGCAGGAGGGGGTATAGCACTCTTCTGGGGGTTCTGTTGGGAACCTGAAGTGCCGATGGTTGATCGGCGATGGCGAGAGATGATGGTGTGGAGGGGGTTGCCTTTGGTTTGGGTCCGTCGGGGTGGGGGGAGAGGTAGATGGGGGGGGGGGTGCCTTGGTGGGTCCTTTTGGGGGGTGGGGGAGAGCGAGAGGAGGGCTGCAGAGAGATGGGGGGTCACTGTGGGGATGGAGAGGGGGCCGCCTAGGTGGGGGGAGAGGGGGGTCCACTAGGGTGGGGGGCCATCGAGGGAGGGGGGTTGCCAAGGAGAGGGGGACGAAGGCAACTTGGGTGGGGGGAGGGGGTCTACCGAGGTGGGGAGAGAGGGGGGCCGTTGGGGGTGGTCTCTCTTTCTCTCTTATTTTTTTTTGGAAAAAAAAGTCTTCTTGATCCATTTGCAATCCGTCGACGTACCGTACCATGATGGATCATACCTAACCAGAGTATATACGGTGTGGTATGCCGGTCCAACGAACCTTGATCTTAAGAGAGTATTTTCGTTCTCTCATTTTCTAAAAAATTGAGTTATGGGAAAATCTAAAACGCGGGTGAAAGCTGGTTTTTACGTATTTGAGGGACCAAAATATTATAAAAAGTTAAGGGGTTAAAAGGTGCAACAAGTACAATCAAAATCTCATTTGCATACAAAAATTATGGAAGAAACTATAGGACATGGTTAGTAGAAAATTAACGGGAGAAGAAAAAGTAAGGCACTCTAGCAGGGAGAATAGCCAATTTTCCCTAAAATCTAGTGGGTTTTTTTTAAAATAAATCATTGTTAAATTTATATTTGCAAATATATCATCCTTAGATTTGTATTAGTGAAGATATCTTTGATTTTATCAAAACAGTGCAAAAATGTTATTGTCGTGACCTCCCGTTATCCACCGTGAATTTAATCATGATTAACTTTAACTAGACTAAGAAAAAGATAATAATACCCTTAGATTTTTTTAAAAAGAGTCATTTATCTTCCAACTTTATTCCCCTCTTACTCTCACCTACGGTTTAGTTTGTAAGTAGCAAGGGGTGGCCGGAGGGGAGAGAGGTGAGAGGGGGATGAGAGGGGGAGAGAGGGGAGAGAGGGGAGGGGGCTTGCCGGAGGGGAGAGGTGGTCAGGGTGAGGTGGGGGTGAGAGAGAGAGAGAGAGAGAGGATGGGGGTGAGAGAGATGGCTAGGGTGTAGGGTGAGTGTGAGTGGGGGGCGCCAGAGGGGAGAGAGAGCATGCAGGGGGAGTGGGGACGCCAAAGGGGGAGAGAGAGAGAGGACGAGGGTGAGAGAGATGGCAGGGGTGCTCACTGGGAACAGTGGCGCAGGGGGGTGGAGGGTGGGGGGTGCTTGTAACGCCCCGAGATCCGAACACCGGGAAGGCCCGATAACTCGAATCTCGAACCGCCACCCACGAGCCCGAAGACTCGAAAAGGGTTAAAAAGGATGGTGTGGAGATACACAAGGATCTAAATAATTGTAGAGCTATGCATTTTAAATGAATTAAGCAGGAAGCAATAAATGACATTAATTAAATTACATGGTCCACAAAATAACAGCAGTCTAAAAGTGACAGTAGTCCACAACTAGTACAATACAGAAAAGAAAGGTACAACTACACAGGACATACCCCGACCTGGCAACTGGCAACTGACCCTGGGCACCTGAACCACGTGGAGCCTCTGAAGCGCTCCCCTGAAGTCTCGTCTCACTTGAAACACGGTGAAAACACGTACGCAGGGAATGAGCCTTAAAACAAAAGGCTCAGTAGGGATCATCCGGTCCCCACCTCGCAAATCGAGAAACTACGCGGAACGTAACTACAAGCTACTACAACGGTTAGCACTGAACGCACAGCATGAAAATTGAGACAACTCGTCAAAAACTCAAGAGTCGCTACCACACAAAGACAGGAGTACCAACCCACTAGAAGCAAGACCGGATGCGTCCACTGATGACTTAAACCGTGCCTCGGGTGTCCCCCTCGACCCCTGGTGGAACGGGGACACCGTACTAGTAACCATGAATAAGTGACTAGCTGGGATCGCGCTCGTCAGCGCGGGTCCAACCGCTCCCAACCACATGTGCACACACAGACCGTGTGTCCCTGATCTGGCCCTCTGACTGGTTTTCCCCTCAGCCGGACTCTGGCTGGTAGACGTGGGGCCCGACGAAAACCAGTCCAAAACCGTCTCTCTGGGTAGCCTTGCCACCACTCCCTGGTGGGACCACTCTCGTGTCGGAAGGGTACGATTAGTGGAGGGTCACTGAGAGAGTAGACTCTCTAGTCAACGGAAAACAACGTCTGAACCGAACAAAGTACAAGGGCCACTCTTGTACCGACACCGACTCATGGTGACCCAAGCCGAGAACACCAACTCTCGGGATCCCACGGCACCCTAACATGTGGCCCCCACATGATGCCCAACATCAGTCAGACCATTGGTCAGCACGTGGATCGAGATCCACTAACCCAGGACTCGAATCGGCAAAGTATAACTCTGGTAGAACATAACCGCTGGCGGTCCATCTTTGGGCCGCCACAAGGATTAGCGGTCCAACATTGGGCCGCCACACCCTGCGCCGCGAAAGAACAAGCAGTCCCATATAGGCCCGCCACGGGTATGAGGCGGGCGTACCTTCGGCCGCCAGACCCAAAAAGCCTCCAACGGTCAGAAACCAACGGTCAAAATGCCTCGAAGGCCACGCCGGCCAACTTGACTTAGCGGTCGAACCTTCGACCGCCACCTAGGCTCAGGCGGCTCATCGTAAGGCCGCCAAGCCCAACCCTACGCACGGAAAGACTGAAACGGTCGAATGAGGACCGCCTGAAGGGTGTGGCGGTCTCTGGAAGGGCCGCCACAACCTCTGAAAATCGAGAACGGCGGAAAAACCCCAAATTCGCCATTCCACGCCCCATTCACCCCTGGGTGAAGGGGACCCAAAAGGAAAACTTGTTCCCAAGTCCCTAATGCATCTTTTGATGCCCACAAACCACAAAAACATGCATTGGAACGCTAGATCGGGCGCTCGAACCCAAAATCATGCTTTTCCCTTCTCGGCTCAAAATAACCCTCTCTCGGCCTCGCCTCGGCCTATAAATCACGGGGAAGGAAAACATGGAGCTAGAGAACATCACCCTACCTCGGAATCATCCGAAACGCGACGGATCGCCGCCGATCTTCAAAAACCCGCTTGAAACCCTAATTCCTTCACACTAACCACGAACTCCGCACGCCGCCGCGATCGCCACACCGCCACCGCCGTCGACGCGCCGTCACCTCGTCGCCGTCTGCATTCGGGGAGAGGGTCGCCGCCGCGTCCACGGGAGAGGGGAAAAGGAGAGCGCCAGTTCGTTCACGGGAGGAAGAAGGAGGAAGAAGAAGAAAGAAAGAAGAATAGAAAAAGGAAAAAGAATTGGGGATTTATAGAAAATCTGGATTTTTTGAAAAATATGGAAAAATAGAAAAATATACCCCCGCGATCGTTGGACCACGTTGATCACCGTGGTACCATCCCTGAGTAGGTGAACGACCCGGTTCACCCGCCACGAGATTCCGTAGGTCCTGTCAGGGAAAAACGCGGGAAACCGCGGAACACGTTCCGGGTCCTCCGAAACTGATCCGAAACGTATGGATCCGAACCCGAAAAATGTCCGACAGATAATTCCGGGCAAAATGAGAACAAATTCTCTAAGAAAATAGACCTGGGACCCGAGAAGAAGGATCTGAAGGGTCCGGGATATTACAGCCCTCCCCCCTTAAATAAATTTCATCCTCGAAATTTAAAACAAGCACAGGGGAAGAAAAGAAGAGGGAAACTCACTCGAATAAGTAAGGGAACTACTGACGCATCTCGTCCTCACACTCCCAAGAAGTCTCACCGCCAGAGTGTTGCTGCCACACCACCTTAACCAGAGGAATAACCTTGTTCCGCAGGTGCTGCTCTCGCCGATCCTCAATACGGACAGGGAACTTCGGTAGAGACAGATCGGGAGTCACCTCGGGCCAAACAGAATCCTCTAAAACATGAGAGACATCGGGCATATACTTCCTCAACATTGAGACATGGAACACATCATACACCACTGCAAACTCAGGAGGTAATTGTAACCGATAAGTAACCTCACCAATGCGCTCTACGATGAGAAAAAGACCAACATAGTGGGGACTCAGCTTCCCATGTTGTCCAAATCACATCACTCCCTTCATAGGAGAAACCCTAAAAAATACTCGGTCACCGACCGCGAAACAAAGTGGCTGCCTCCTCCGATCGGCATAACTCTTCTGCCAACTCTCCGTCGCCAACATGTTCTGATGGATCAGATGCACCACATCAATGCACTGCTGCACCAGCTCCGGTCCCGTCACAACACGCTCACCAACCTTAGACCAATCGAGTTGAGTCAGACACGGAGGCCCGTACAACGCCTCATAAGGAGCCATCCCAATGCTCGAATGATAGCCGTTGTTGTAGGCAAACTCCACCAATGGTAGATGGTGAATCCAACTCCCTTGCCATTCCAGGCAACATGATCTTAACATATCCTCTAACGTCTAGATGGTCCTCTCCGACTGACCATCTGATTGAGGATGATATGCTGAGCTAAATGCTAACTCCATGCCAAGAGCTCGCTGGAAACTCCTCCAGAGTCCAAAAGTGAAACGCGGATCTCGATCTGACACAATGGAAATGGGAATCCCATGCAAAGGCACGATCTGCTCCACATAAAGACGAGCCAACTTGGGCACACTCCAGCTGACTTTGATTGGTAACAACCGAGTCACTTTCGTCAGCCTATCCACCAACAACCAAATACTATCCTGCCCACTCGGAGTCCTCGGCAATCCCACCACAAAATCCGTGGTCACGTGGTCCCATTTCCACGCGGGAACCTCCAAGGGCTGAAGCATACCTCCTGGGCGCTGATGCTCCGGCTTCACCTGTTGATAGGTCAGGCATCTGGCCACATACTCGGCAATATCTCTCTTCATGTCTGGCCCCCAGAACTGTCGCTTCAAGTTCCGATACATCTTCGTCACACCCGGGTGTACAGTGTATCGACTCCCATGAGCCTCTAGTAACACCGCACGCCTCACATGCTCATCGACTGGGACGTACAGCCTGCCACGGAATCTCACAGCTCCGTCCTCGCCGAAGTCCACATCAGCCAAAGCCAAAATCTAGGGCAACTCAGGGTCTGCACGCTGAGCATCTGTCACCCGACGACGTATCACCGTCGTGACAGTCAAGCTCGCAAGAACAGCTGACCCCCGCTCTTGGGGAACCTTGAGCCTAAATGACACAGACATCACATGTTCCCAGAGCCTCCATTTCCTCATCATCATGGCACTGACCACAACCTTCCTACTCAATGTATCGGTAACGACATTCATCCTGCCCGACTGATAAGACAGAGTGAAGTCATAATCCTTCATATACTCCATCCATCGCCTTTGCCTTAGGTTAAGGTCCTTCTGAGTGAACACATACCTCAAACTCTGATGGTCTGTGAACACCTCGAACTTCTCACCGTACAGATAATGCCTCCAAATCTTCAATGCAAAAATCACAGCCGTTAACTCAAGATCATGGATAGGGTAGTTCTCCTCATGTGGCTTCAGTTGCCGAGATGCATACGCCACAACTCTACCATGCTGCATCAGCACATCATCCAACCCAATCCCGGAAGCATTTGTACACACCACAAAGCCTCCCGATCCAGAAGGCAACATCAACACCGATGCCAAGGTGAGCAACCTCCGAAGCTCCATAAAGCTCTGGTCACACTCACCAGTCCAGACAAACAGCACATCCTTCCACGTAAGCCTGGTCATCGGGGCTGCAACACGTGCGAAATCCTGAATGAATCTCCTGTAATAGCCTGCAAGCCCCAAGAAACTCCGAATCTCCATCACGGACCTTGGCCTCAGCCATTGCATCACTGCCTCGACCTTGGCTGGATCCACGGAAACACCATCACTAGAAATCACGTGCCCCAAAAAGTGCACCTCATGAAGTCAAAACTCACACTTGCTGAGCTTAGCATACAACTGGTGATCTCGCAAGGTCTGCAATACAACTCTCAAATGATACGCATGCTCATCTGCAGACTGCGAATAAATAAGGATGTCGTCCACAAACACGACCACGAACTGGTCTAAGTAGGGATGGAACACCCTCTGCATCAAATCCATAAACGCTGCGGGGGCGTTGGTGAGCCCAAAGGGCATCACCAAAAACTCATAATGCCCATATCTCGAGCTGAACGCAGTCTTTTCCACGTCAGACTCTCGAATCCGCAACTGATAATAACCAGACCGTAAATCAATCCGCGAGAACACTCGAGCAGACTGAAGCTGGTCGAACAAGTCATCAATCCGCGACAACGATACTTGTTCTTAACGATCACCTCATTCAACTACCGGTAGTCAATGCACAGCCTCAGACTACCGTCCTTCTTCTTCACAAACAACACTGACGCATCCCAAGGGAAAAAACTAGGACGAATATACCCCTTGGCGAGCAACTCCTGCAATTGTGCCCTCAACTCTCTCAACTCAGCGGGAGCCATACGATAAGGAGCCTTCGACAAAGGTCCCGTACCAGGCACAATCTCGATCACAAAATCAATCTGCCGCTGGGGAGGTAATCCAGGTAGGTCCTCGGGAAAAACATCGGAAAACTCGCACACCACCGAAATGTTCTCCACATCCGGCTCTGACTGGTCCACCGCTACCACAGAAGCGAGAAAACCCTAACAACCTGCATCAAGCAAACGACGAGCCCTAATAGCCGAAATAAGAAAGCGGGAAGAGGAAGACCTAATACCTTGGAAATAGAAGGTAGGTCTACGAAGTCGCCAGAAATAAACCCTCTTCGAGCCACAATCCACCAAAGCATGATGTGCCTCGAGCCAATCCATGCCCAAAATCATATCAAAATCCTAAAGTGATAACGCATAAAGCCTGGCCGGCAAACTCCGCCCTTCCACCCACACATGAACCTCCTCAAAATAATACGGAGTGATCATAAAATCACCAAAAGACAACTCCACTGCCAAATCACAAGACATCTGGGTCACCGGCTCCTCGATACTCAGCATGAAATCCTCCGAAATAAATGAATGAGATGCGCCAGAATCAAACAAAACCCGAGCCGCACAACCTAAAATATGAACGGTACCTTCCATGAGCTGTGACGCCACTGCCTCTGCCCTGGTCATGTGTGTAATCTGGCCTCGGGACTTCTGCCTGTCCTCTACACTGGCTGACCTGGGTAGTGGCGGATACTGCCCCTGCTGCTGCTGTTGTGGCCTCTGCTGCTGGGGGTATTACTACTGCGAAGGATACTGCTATTGCTACGGCCTCTAAGGACAGTCGCGCGCCATATGCCCTGGCTAGTCACACCTGAAATAAATCACCGGTGCCGTGCACTGCCTGCCTGGATGCGACTCGCCACACCGGGGACACGATCCCCTCAATCCACCCACTGATCCCTGACACTGAAAAGGAATCAACTACTGTACACTACCTGAAGACGCCTCCCTCTGATCCTTATGCTTCTTACGGAAATTCTTCTTGAAAAACTTCTTGACCTTGGAGCCAAAAGATGCAGATCCTATCGCCGACGCTGCCGGCACTGGTGCTCCTGAACTACCCGTCGCATGCTGAAAGGTGTCATGCTGCTGGGTAGCCGCATGTTGGCTATGTCTTGACTGGGACTGCCCCTGGCCAACCGGTCCTCGGACCTTCTGCATATCCAGCTCCAAAGATGCTGCCACACGAGAAGCTATCTCCAAATCGGTAGCCATGTTCGTCATCAGAAGGTGCCTCAGCTCCTGCCTCAAACCTTGGATGAACTGCTCCGTCTTCACTCCCTCATGTTCTATGATATGGGGAGCATAACGTCCTAACTCCATAAACCGAGCCCTATATTGCAACACTGACATGTCACCCTGAACCAGCTCCAAAAACTGATGCATCTTCTGCGTACCAACATAGGACGGACAGTAAGTACGCTCGAAGACCGTAACAAAGTCCTTCCACACGATCTCCTGTAGTGGACGAGACTGAAAGGACGTCTTCCACTCTGAAGACCACCAATCTCGAGCCGTACCCTGCAACTGGTTACAGGCCAACATCACCATGCCCTCCTCGGCACAGCGCATGGAGCTAAACACTCTCTCCATCTCATCGAGCCATCTCCTGGACACATCGGGATCTGGCTGACCATCGTAATAGGGTGGGTGAAACTGCAAGAAGTCCTTCACAGCATGAGTGGGACCACCCCTAGACGACGAGCCCTCACCAGCATCACCGCCAAACTGCTGAGACATGAACTGAAACATGCTCCGGAAGAAATCCTCTGCCCCTAGAACTCTCGCTACATCAGTGGCATCTAGTGGCACTTTGCTCTGCTCCTCCTGCTCCTCTGCCGACTGTCCTTGCTGAGAGCGAGTCCTCCGCCTCGGCGCCATACTCGCCTACTGTAAACAGACAGAAGACACGGAAAATAACAGAATCAATAAAACACACGATGCCCTTAGCCAGTGCCAACTGTACATCATCATTGTGGACTAGTGGACCACTGTAACTATTTACGATTCTTATATATATCCACAACCTCTGCTCTGATACCAGCTGTAACGTCCCGAGATCCGAACACCGGGAAGGTCCAATAACCCGAATCTCGAACCGCCACTCACGAGCCCGAAGACTCGGAATGGTTAAAAAGGATGGTGTGGAGATACACAAGGATCTAAATAATTATAGAGCTACGCAGTTCAAATGAATTAAGTAGGAAGCAATAAATGACATTAATTAAATTACATGGTGCACAAAATAACAACAGTCTAAAAGTGACAGTAGTCCACAACTAGTACAGCACGTACAGAAAAGAAAGGTACAACTACACGGGGCATACCCCGGCCTGGCAACTGGCAACTAACCCTGGGCACCTGAACCACGTGGAGCCTCTGAAGCGCTCCCCTGAAGTCTCGTCTCACCTGAAACACGGTGAAAACACGCAAGGAATGAGCCTTAAAACAAAAGGCTCAGTAGGGATCATCCGGTCCCCACCTCGCAAACCGAGAAACTGTGCGGAACGTAACTACAAGCTACTACAACGGCTAGCACCGAACGCGCGACACAAAAACCGAGACAACTCGTCAAAAACTCAAGAGTCGCTACCACACAAAGATAGGAGTACCAACCCACTAGAAGCAAGGCCGGATCTGTCCACTGACGACTTAAACCGCGCCTCGGGTGTCCCCCTCAACTCTTGGTGGAATGGAGACACCATACTAGTAACCACGAACAAGTGACTAGCTGGGGTCGCGCTTGTCAGCGTGGGTCCAACCGTCCCCAACCACGTGTGCACACACATACCATGCGTCTCTGGTTTGGCCCTCTGACTGGTTTTCCCATCAGCCGGACTCTGGCGGGTAGGCGCGGGGCCCGACGAAAACTAGTCCAAAACTGTCTCTCTGAGTAGCCTCGCGACCACTCCCTAGTGGGACCACTCTCGTGTCGGAAGGCTACGACTAGTGGAGGGTCACTGAGAGAGTAGACTCTCTAGTCAACGAAAAATAACGTCTGAACCGGACAAAGTACAAGGGCCGCTCCTCGTACCGACACCGACTCACGGTGACCCAAGCCGAGAACACCAACTCTCGGGATCTCACGGCACCCTAACATGTGGCCCCCACATGATGCCCAGCATCAATTAGACCACTGGTCAGCACGCGGATCGAGATCTACTAACCCGGGACTCGAATCGGTAAAGCATAACTCCGGTAGAACATAACCGCTGGCGGTCCATCTTTGGGCCGCCACACGGATTAGCGGTCCAACATTGGGCCGCCACAGGGACTGTAGTGGTCCAACCTTGGGCTGCCACACCCTGGGCCGCGAAAGAACAAGCAGTCCCATATAGGACCGCCACGGGTATGAGGCGGGCGTACCTTCGGCCGCCTGACCCAAAAAGCCTCCAACGGTCAAAAACCAATAGTCAAAATGCCTCGAAGGCCACGCCGGCCAACTTGGGTTAGCGGTCGAACCTTCGACCGCCACCTGGGCTCAGGCAGCTCATCGTGAGGCCGCCAAACCCAACCCTACGGACGGAAAGACTGAAACGCTCGAATGGGGACCGCCTGAAGGGTGTGGCGGTCTCTAGAAGGGCCGCCACAGCCTCCGAAAATCGAGAACGGCGGGAAAACCCCAAATTCGCCATTCCACGCCCCATTCATCCCCGGGTGAAGGGGACCCAAAAGGGAAACTTGTTCCCAAGTCCCTAATGCATCTTTTGATGCCCACAAACCACAAAAACATGCATTGGAACGCTAGATCGGGCGCTCGAACCCAAAATCATGCTTTTCCCTTCCCGGCTCAAAATAACCCTCTTTCGGCCTTGCCTCGGCCTATAAATCACGGGGAAGGAAAACATGGAGCTAGGGAACGTCACCCTACCTCGGAATCCTCCGAAACGCAGTGGATCGCCGCCGATCTTCAAAAACCCACTTGAAACCCTCGTTCCTTCACGCTTCCCATGAACTCCGCACGCCGCCGGGATCACCACACCGCCACCGCCGTCGCCGCGCCGTCACCTCGCCGCCGTCTGCAGCCGGGGAGTGGGTCGCCGCCGCGTCCACGGGAGAAGGGGAAAGAAGAGCGCCGGTTCGTTCATGGGAGGAAGAAGGAGGAAGAAGAAGAAAGAAAGAAGAATAGAAAAAGGAAAAAGAATTGGGGATTTATAGAAAATCCGGAGTTTTCAAAAAATACGAAAAAATAGAAAAATATACCTCCGCGATCGTTGGAACACGCTGATCGCCGTGGTACTATTCCTGAGTAGGTGAACGACCCGGTTCACCCGCCACGGGGTTCCGTAGGTCATGTCAGGGAAAAACGCGGGAAACCGCGGAACACGTTCCGAGACCTCCGAAATGCACAGATCCGAACCCGAAAAATGTCTGAAAGATAATTCTGGACAAAATGAGAACAAATTCTCCGAGAAAATAGATCCGGGACCCGAGAAGAAGGATTCGAAGGGTCTGAGATATTACAGTGCTCACCAGGAACGGTGGCATATGGGAGGGTGGGGGTGGTCGCCGGAGGGGAGAGAGTGGAAGGAGAGAGAGGAGAGGGGGAGAGACTTGTCAGAGGAGAGAGAGGGGCAGGGGGAGGGGAGGGAGGGGGTGCTCGCGAGAGGGGAGAGAGGGGGAGCTGGGAGAGAGGGCAGGGGAGAGGGGGATTGCCGGAGGGGAGAGAGTGGTAGGGGGAGGGGAGGGTGGGGGGGTGCTCGTTGGAGGGGAGAGAGGGGAGGGGGCTTACCAGAGGGGAGAGAGGGGTAGGGGAGGGTGGGGGGTGGTCACTGAGGGGAGAGAGGGCAGGGGAGAGGGGAGGGTGGGAAGGGGCTTGTCGGAGGGGAGAGGGGCAAGGGGAGGGGAGGGTGAGGGGTGGTCGCCGGAGGGGAGAGAGGGGAGAGGGGACATGCCAAAGGGGAGGATGGGGGGGGGTGCTCGCTGGAGGGGCAGGGGAGAGGGGAGGGTGGGGGGGTACTCGCCGGAGGGGCAGGGGAGAGGGGAGGGGGCTTGCAGGAGGGGAGAGAGGGGTAGGGGGAGGGGAGGGTGGGGGGTGGTCGCGGAGGGTAGAGAGGGGCAGAGGTGAAAGTCGCTTTGTGTGGGAGTGACTTCAGAGGAAAGTCGTTCCCACACGGAGCGACTTTCCACTCTTGCCTCTCTCTCTCTCATCTCTATGATGTCTCTCTCATCTCTATGATGTCTCTCTCCCTCTCTCTTTCGCGGGTCCCCCCACTCCGGCCTTTACCCATCGGCCTCCCACCCCCTGCCTCATGCTCCACGCCGCCTGCACCCACCACCGCCGTACAACCTGTCTCCTCTCCCTCCCCCCTGCCCCATGCCAGCGTCGCCTACTCTCACCTCTCTGCTTTCTCTCCCCTCTCTTCCCTCCCATCCCCCTCTCACTCTGACCCCCACCCCACCGGGGCCATCTCTCTCTCACCTCTCTCTCCCCCTTGCATCTTCCTCTCTCTCTTTCTCTCTCTCTACAACTCATCTCTCTTTTGGTGCAGAGAATTTGAGATTCTTGAGGGCTATTTTAGTCTTTTAATTATCAAATAGAGAGAATATTCGAATCTTTATAAAATATTCGTCGGTCCGTCGACGGAAGTTAACTACAGTGATATTTTTACATTGTTTCGACGAAATCAAAGATATCTTTGCTAATACAAATCTAGGGATGATATATTTATAAATATGTATTTAACAGTGATTTATTTTAAAAAAACTCAAATCTATTTACTAGTACATATCTGTACTTAAAATATATGTAATATATTTTCTTGCTAGCTTCTGAAGCCGAGGTACACAATGGTTTATGTGTACTCTTGCATTTTTTTCTATCGAAAATACAGTCGTTACTTCGAAATGACGTAGTAATACCGATACAGGAAGCTAGTTACGCTAGATACTACGATCACCAGTGATTTTGTTCGATTGCATTTAATAGGAAGAAATTAATTTTTTGGCACCTTGTATTATTTGGCTTTTATGTATAACTTTAATTGTTGTGATATCAATTTCTTATATATATACATGATCTCAGCGGCTTTTCATGTTAATGAAATTTATCTTGTTTAATTTAACAACATTATCAAAAGGGTCATGATATATTTTTTAACACTATTATGATTCTTGCCAAACATGATAGTGAGATGCATTATAATTCGAAAACTACCACAAAAGCATTGCTGCTAAAATTTTTATCACAAAATCATATAAAAAGATGATGCAACCACACACCCGATAAATATATTTAGGAACATAATAACTAAATTCGAAATTATTAAAATTCACACTAAATCATGAATAATTTATAACAAATCATGCGCACCCCATCAACCTAAAACACCGAAAACCAAAAACTTAGCGCCGTGCTGGATAAAACTGTTGGGTTTAATCTTAATATTGTGGTCCACTTGTCATTGGGCCACACACACTTAAACACACCATTAAGTCCAGTTAAAGGAATATGTTAATGGGCTGAACCCATTAAGTGTCCATTAGGATCCTGTTATGGGTGGGATCCTGTTTTAGCCCAATTGGGACTGGTCCCTCTTCTCTACATTAGTGTGTAACTCCCCATTAGGTTACACACACACATACATTACGTGAGATAGAGAGAGGAAACCAGAGGGAGAACGTGATTCCGTCGCTCCCTTCCCGGTGTTCGTGAGCGTGGATCGTCTTCCTCGTCATCTTCCTTCTCGGTGGGATGGTTTCCGCTTTAGGTACATATCCCAACATGTGGTATCAGAGCCCGAGTTCTGATCTCTCGGACTCTATTCGTCGTTCTCCGAACGACCCCGCACGCCCACGGACACGGTTGCCTCGGTCGTCGATGGGGTGGTTCCGTGTCTTTACAGGGGTTTTCAGTCTTGGAGGGGTCCTGGGTGCCACCTCCTCACCAGACGACGCTGCCGGCGCGGTCTTCAGGTCGTGGGGAGGCCTTTGATCACCGGGGACCTGCTCCACCCCGCGCAGGGGCGCACCGCCGCGGCGGCCCCCTGCGCCCGCGCAGGGGCGTCTCACCGGCGGCCACTCGCGCCAAGGGACGCCGCTTCGGGGGGCCACCCCGGCAGAGGCATCGCGGAGGCGGTGGGGCCCACCGCCGCGGTGGCCACCTGCGCCCGCGCAGGGGCTCCGGCGCCGCGACCGCCGCGAGCGCGTGGCTCCCCCGCCGACGACGCCGCCGGCGTCGTCTCCGGCCGGCGGGGGTCCTGCGGTGGCCCCCCCCTCTTCTCCTCTCCCATGCGGCGGCGGTGGCGGTTCACCTGCTGTTTAGGGTTTGGGGGCAAGGGTGTTACGAAGGGGGTGGGGAAGATGAAGGGTTTTGACCCTTTTACCCCATTAAATTAATCTTTAAGTTCTTTAACTCAAAATAAAGATCCAATAAGGTTGTGGATCCGATTTTGAGCCTCCCATTAAGGCATTTGGGTTTAAGTTTGAGTTTGGATTGTGTATATATTTGGATCCGGGTTTAAGTTGTTTAATGGTTCTGGTTTTGGATTTTGGGTTTAAGATCAAAACGGATCTTATTTGGAACCCGAATCTGGATCCGTTTACGTATCTGAATCCTATTAAAATCCATTCATTTTAAATATCCATATCCATTATTGCTTAAGTGTATCATTTAATCATAAAACGGTTTATTCAGATTTATTTAATTATATCCTTATTCTTTAAATTTTGTTAATGGGCCTTCTATATGATCCATTCAAATTTGGATTTTATACCCATTTTTTCTGGGTATGATTTGAGCCCATTAACATTCTTTAAAGGATATAGGGTCCATTTATGAACAGTTTAGATACAGAATCAATTTCTGTGGGTATGTTTGCAATTCAGTGGTTATTTCTGCAAACAGAAAGGGATATTTATGTAACAACATGCTGAAACTTATGTTTTTAACCCCTTTTAATTTAGTTTTGGCATGATTAAGGCTTGATAATGAACTAATAATTGTTACAATAATATTAGGAGATATTTTTGACCTCTCTACAGAAATTATTCATGCATTGATATCTCCATTTCAGTTTGCAATAATTATTATGTTTATGTCCTTTTTGTTCATATTAAGTGTTATTTGATGCTATTATGTAGTGTTGTGTGAAATTTTTGATTTTTAAGTGGTTAGGTAGATCACCAAAGTGGCACTAACTACAAGGAATGATAAAATTTTACACTCTTAAGTTATAGATAGTGTCATTTATGAGCATTATGTTTTGTTTGTTATCATTTTTAATTGAGGGGAGGATATTTTAGCATTCAAAGTGTGTAAGTTGACCACCAAAGTGACCTTATGCATGGAGAATAATAAAGTATTTTCATTAAGGAATTAAAATGATATCAAACTTTTGTGTTCCTGATTTGAATGTAGAATTTAACTCCCAAAGGAGTGTTCTATTTTCATGCCACGAACAGGATAGAATAAAATTTATGTGCATATCGACTCTTGAGAGTTTTGTACCCAAAGGTACTCTCTCTTGACATCAAAGTGTATATAAGTCTTAGTTCTATCACTTAAGTTATTTTGTGGGGAGTTTGTCCATTAGCATACTAAAGTAATTTATTTCAGTTGTTAGAATTACTTAACATTCATTTATATGCCTCATATTTGCTGCCATTTCATATTTTGATATATGTGAGCATTTGGTTGTCTTCAGGTGCTTCTCCTTTGTTTGCACCCTTCACTGGAACTGTCTCTTATCTGAATGGCACTAATTTCACTGAATGGAAACAAATGGTACTATTTACTTTAGGGTGCATGGATTTAGATTTATCTTTGCGTGAAGAAAAGCCAGCTCCACTTATAGTAGAAAGTACACAGGAACAGAAGACTCACTTTGAGAAATGGGAAAGATCCAACCGTTTGTGCCTACTGTTCTTACAAGGACATGTAGGTCAAAACATTAAGGGATCTATCCCTGAGCAGCCCACAGCTAGTAGATTTTTAAAGACTATTGAGGAACAGTTCATCAGTTCTGATAAAGTAAAGGCTAGCACCTTAATGGCTAAGCTTTCCTTTCCTCAATAAAATACACTGACAATGGTAGCATTAGAGAACACATTATGATGATGAGAGATATTGCATTTCAGCTTAATGCAATGGAGGTTACCATTTTAGATACATTACTTGTCCACTTTATTCTCAACTCTCTTCCAAATGAATATGAGGCCTTTAAGATATCATACAACACACATCAGGCTAAATGGTCACCAAATGAATTGATGACCATGTGTGTTCAGGATGAGGAGAGGTTGAGAGGGGAGAGAAATCAAGTTGTTAATTTCTCCTCTCATAAAGGAAGTGGAAGTTCAGGAAAGCACAAGAGTGTTCAGAAGAAGGACAAGAGGAAGCACTACAAGAAAGAAAAGGGCAAAGGCAAAGAAAAGGAAAAAGAAAAAGAAATGAAATGCTTCTTCTATCATGAACCTGGACACATTAAGAAAGAGTGCTTGAAATTCAAGGGATGGTTTGAAAAGAAAGGTAATCTCTCATCTTATGTTTGCTATGAGTCTCATTTAGTAAATGTTCCTAATGATACATGGTGGATTGACTCAGGTTCTACTGTGCATGTTGACATTTCTATGCGGGGATTCCTATTCCAAAAACCTATCAATAAGGGTGAGCAATGCATCTTTTCAGGAAATAAGACGCGCTCACATGTGAAGGCTGTTGGAACTTATAGGATCATTTTGAGTTCATGATTTGTTCTAGATTTGAAAGACACTTTTTATGCACCTTATTTTAGTAGAAATTTGGTTTCAGTATCAAAACTTGCTTCAGAAGGTTTTCATGTTAGTTTTGGAAACTCTATAGTTGAATTAATGAAGGATTCTGTTGTCATTGGTACTGGTTCTATATATGATGGTTTATATAAATTATGTCTTAGTAATGTGAATGAACAATCCTTGAATACCCTGCATACTTCAGTTTCTATTGGCAACAAGCGTGGTAGAGTTAATGAAAATTCATCTATGTTGTGGCATAAAAGATTAGGGCATATCTCCATTAAGAGGCTTAAGAGGTTAGTGGGAGAAGGAGTGTTGCACACTCTAGATTTCACTGACTTTGAGACTTATGTTGATTGCATAAAGGGAAAGCAAACACACACGCCTAATAAAGATGCCACTAGAAGTTATGAACTTCTAGAAATAATTCACACTGATATATGTGGTCCCTTTTCACCATGTCTTACTGGTGAGCGATACTTTACCACATTCATTGATGACTACTCTAGATATATGTATCTCTATCTACTTCTTGAAAAGGCAGATGTTTTCAATGCCTTTAAAGATTTTAAGAATGAGGTAGAGAAACAATTAGGAAAATCTATTAAGGTAGTCAGATCTGATAGGGGTGGTGAGTATTATGGTAGGTATACTGAGATGGGACAGAGGCCTGGACCATTAGCTAGGTTCCTTAAAGAAGAGGGTATTGTACCTTAGTACACTACTCCTGGCAGCCCTTATCAGAATGAGGTTGCAGAAAGAAGGAACCGAACGCTTAAAGAAATGGTTAGGACAATGTTAAGTCACTCTACCCTTCCTTTGTCTTTGTGGGGGGAGGCCTTAAAGACAGCTGTACACATTTTGAATAATGTTCCTACTAAAGCTGCTCCTAAAACTCCCTATGAGTTGTGGAGTGGTAGGAAACCTTCTGTGAGCTATATGCGCACTTGGGGATGTCCAGCTGAGGCCGACCATATAACCCACAAGAAAAGGCTTTTGATCCTAGGACAACTAGTGGGTTCTTCATTGGTTATCCGAAAAGATCAAAAGGGTACAGATTCTATTGTCCATCACATGTTCCCATCATTATAGAAACAGATAAGACAATGTTTCTTGAGGATGGCGGAGTCAGTGGGAGTGGACCTTCTCGAGAGATTTCATTTGAGGAGTTACAGGATCCTGTTGAAATACCTGTGACAACTGATAACTTTGTTCCCATATTCATTCCCCAGAATGATATTCAGAGGGAACAAGAAGTTGTAATTGGTCCACCTCAAGTGGCTCCAGAGCCAGAAGATGCTGCAATTGTTGACCAACCACCTCCTCAGGTGGATCAGGGGCCAGCACTACGCAGATCTGAGAGAGTTAGGAGACCTACCATATCTGATGAGTTTTTGGTATACCTATAGGAGGATAATGTAGACAGGGGTGACATTGATGATCCAGTGACATTTTCACAAGCCATGAAAAGTGAAAAGTCCACCTATTGGTTTGAAGCCATGAAGGAAGAGCTTGACTCAATGGCTAAAAATCAAGTCTGGGATCTCGTTGACTTGCCTAAAGGGTACAAACTTATTGGATGCAAATGGGTACTCAAAACTAAAGTGGACTCTAAAGGTAAAGTTGAGAGACATAAGGCCAGATTGGTGGCTAAATGTTTCACTCAGAGGGAGGGCATTGACTATGATGAGACCTTCTCTACAGTTTCTAAGAAGCTCTCATTTAGGTTAGTCATGGTCTTAGTAGCTCATTTTGATTTAGAGTTACACCAAATGGATGTGAAAACGGCATTTCTCAATGGGGACCTAGATAAAGAAGTGTATATGGAGCAACCTCAGGGGTTTCATGCAAAGGGAAAAGAACACTTGGTATGTAAATTAAAGAAATCTATTTATGAACTTAAGCAAGTCTCCCGTCAATGGTTCATAAAGTTTAGTGAAATCATTTTATCCTTTGGGTTTAAGGAAAATATCATTGATGAATGTTTATACCTAAAGGTCAGTGGGAGTAAATTCATTATCTTACTTTTGTATGTGGATGATATCTTGCTTGCCAGTAGTGATCTTGGTTTGTTGCATGAAACTAAGGCTTTTCTTTCTAAGAACTTTGAGATGAAGGATATGGGTGATGCCTGTTATGTCTTAGGCATTGAGATCACCAGAGATAGACCTTCAGGTACACTTGGTCTTTCTCAGAAAGCTTACATCTCAAAGATCTTGGAAAGGTTCAACATGTAATTATGTGCACCCGATAAAGTACCCATTGTGAAAGGAGATAAATTCAGTGATTTGCAGTGTCCTAAGAACGACTTAGAAAGGAAGCAGATGGAGCTCATTTATTATGCTTCAGCAGTTGGGAGCCTGATGTACCTTCAGACTTGTACACATCCAGATATTACTTTTACTGTGGATATGCTTAGCAGGTATCAAAGCAACCCAGGTTTGGATCATTGGAAGGCTGCCAAGAAAGTCATGCGCTATTTGAAAGGGACTATGGATTATTTGCTCACATACAGGAGGTCAGATCAGTTGGAGGTCATTGTATATTCTGATGCTGATTTTGGTGGCTGCCTTGACACGAGGAAGTCTACTACAGGCTATATCTTCCTCTTGGTAGGGGGAGCCATCACTTGGTGTAGTGAGAAACATAGTATTACAGTGACTTCCACTATGGCAGCTGAGTTCATTGCTTGTTTTGAGGTTAGTGGACAGGCCATTCAGTTGCGGAACTTGCTCACATGTCTACCATTTATTGATTTCATCTCAAGACCTATCAAGATTTACTGTGATAATTCCGCTGCGGTCTTCTTCTCTAAGAATAATAAGGCATCTAAGGGTGGTAGAGCCTTGGATATTAAGTATTTTACTCTTAGAGATAGAGTGAAGAATCATGAAGTGTCTATAGAACATATTAGGATAGATCTTATGATTGCTGACCCACTCACTAAGGGACTACCTGCTAGCACCTTTTGTAGTCATGTGATTAAGATGGGTCTTGTTAGTTCTCTTGATATGTTATGACACTTACAGTTATTTGTGATCACATTTATATCATGATTCTTCTTTTGTTTTCTGCCTATTCCATTTGTTGTATATACATGTTGGTTATAGATTATGGTTGGCAGAATGTATGCTTAAGTGGTGACCAGCAGATAAACATTAAGTTTGAGTTTATCTATTAATTTAGTTTCAGTGTTCAGTTGTAGTAAATTGGTGGCATTGTGGTACATGGAAGGTGGTGTGTGATTAGAATACATTTACCGCCATGACTCGTGTCATTTGATTTACTATACTTGAACTTCTTCAGATTCTATTAACTGGAATGGTGTGTGATTTTGGTTTAATCATGCGCGCATGTATCGTGTTTTTCCCTTCAGGTGTAGGCCCACTATCAAATCTTCAAGTGTCTTTTAAACTATATGTATGTCTATGTTATATGTATGTTTTCGAAAGGAAGATTTGATATGTTTGTGACAAGATGGACCAAGTGGGAGAATGTTGGGTTTAATCCTAATATTGTGGTCCACTTGTCATTGGGCCACACACACTTAAACACACCATTAAGTCCAGTTAAAGGAATATGTTAATGGGCTGAACCCATTAAGTGCCCATTAGGATCCTGTTATGGGTGGGATCATGTTTTAGCCCAATTGGGACCGGTCCCTCCTCTCTACATTAGTGTGTAACTCCCCATTAGGTTACACACACACATACAGTACGTGAGATAGAGAGAGGAAACCAGATGGAGAACGTGATTCTGTCGCTCCCTTCTCGATGTTCGTGAGCGTGGATTGTCTTCCTCGTCATCTTCCTTCTCGGTAGGATGCCTTCCGCTTCAGGTACATATCCCAACAAAAACATCCCTTTCCCCTCTATTTTTAACAGACATCTTGTATCCTTCTTTCTATTAGTTTTACTTGCTACACTGCTTGATGGTGGAGTCAAAAGAAATGCTTGATTAAGTTTCAGTCAAAATTATATGTCTATGCAATCTCATCGATCAAACAACTTAAAAAATAAAAAAATAAAGGTGTACATCCTAACTAATTGAAGAGATTTTTATTGATTAGTCTCTATAAATAAGCATATTTTTTAACATCTCAAATATAACTATTTTTTTAATCTTTACAATCTTCACTGTTGTCTTTAATAGTCCTCGTCGTTCAATACATTAACTAGGGTGAAATTCATCCCAGGTTATATTAGCTGAAGCCCAGTAAAAACCTAAACTACCTCTCATTAGTGAGTCCCTCTATGTACTATCCCCTTTCCCCTTTTCTCTCTCTCTCTCTCTCTCTCTCTCTCTCTCTCTAAAGAGAGATGATGGAAACCGATGACTTCACCACCATCCAGCTGAAGCCCGATGCCTCAAGACACCCCCTCCAATGGACCACCTTCGCAACCGACGTCACTCCCACCTCTTCTATCTGGCATGGACCTACTGTGTATGCCTTAGTTATTGAGAGAGAGAGAGAGGGGTAAGGACTACTGGGGGGCGTTTCCCCTCCCACTTCGGTGATACCCGTAAGAGAGAGAGAGAGAGAGAGAGAGAGAGAGAGAGTAGGGGTATTTTGAGAATTTTTGATATCACATATCGTTAAAATAGAATATTTCTTAAAATATTCATAAATCGTACGACCATTTTAATAAGAGTTAGAAGAACGTAGAAATTAAAAAAATAATTATATTTAAGAGACTCAAAAAATATGCATATTTATAAAGACTAATAAATAAAATCCCATAATAGAACTATCACTTTAGGCTTGTTAAGGGTCTGTGATATTTTACCTTTTCAATTTTCTAGATCAATCATCAAATTGTATAGACATGCAGGTCTGATGGAGACAGACTTAACAAGTTTTTTCAAAGCACTGCTGGGTGGGGCAACAACCTTCTACGTGGCAGTGTGAGATGTTGGCGCAACAAGGGGTGATAAACATAAAGATGGAAAAAATAAAATCTTTATTGAAAGGAGACTATAAGTAAAAAAAGGGCTTCTTACAGTGTAAAGGGAAAATAAGTTTTTTATGTGTTGTCCCCTATAGTTTTAAGCTTCTCAAAGTCCAAGGATAAAAGTTTTATTTATGGAGGCGTCACTTATTAGTTATGAAAATTTGAATAAAATTATGCAGTTAGATTATTACAATGAAATGAATATTTCATTTTTTAAGTGTGATTGGATTGATGATAGGAGAGGGGTGAAACAAACTAGAGGTTTCACATTGATCAATCCAAGACATAGGTTGAGGAGAACATAATCTTTTGTCTTTATCATCTCAAGTGAGACAAGTTTAGTATGTTGAAGATCTTAAATACAAAGGCTTGTTTGTTGTTCGAAAAACACACTCGAGAGATTTCTTTGACGGTGGGGAAGCATTGATGAATGAGCTATTTTAGAATTTCAAGTGACACATCATAGTCTTCAGGATGATAATGCTGATGTAGATGACAGAGTTGTGTGTTGAGATAGGAACGATGTTGAATGGCTGTTGAATGGTTGGAAATCACCCTCAAAACAATGGAAAATTGGCAGGGGCATTCTTTATGATTTTCTTTCGTCGTTCATGTTAACAAATACTATAATGGATGTTCTGAATGTTTGTAATGTATTAAAAAAATCGATTTAACTGCTCTATGTCTATTATTCATCATTCATCTTTGTTATGGATCAATATCATTGTTACGTGTGTGGCTCGAGGGTAGGTGGGAGCTCCCACCTACCCTCGGAACCCTCATCGCCCCCGGGCGGTGGAATCTTCGCCGGAGCTTCTCCAGTGGAATTTTCACCGGCGCCTCGCACCGGTGACTCGTCGGGAGGGGGAGCTCCCGTCGGAATCTCCCCCCCCGCCCGCCCAGGTGTGCCCCCATTCCCCCCCTCGCCCCCCCCTCCTCGTCTCTCCCAGCCCTTCCCTCTGCGTCTCCCTCCCTTTCCTTCCCCCCGACCCCGCCGGCCCTCCGCCCTCCCCAGCCAACCCCCATCCGCCGCTCCCCTCCCTCCCCCCCACCCCCCGCCTCTCTGTCCCTTTCTCCGCCGACGATTCTTCAGCAGGCGAGCGGCGTGCTCCTCCACATCTGAAGGAAACTCCTCCTGGCGGGGAGGGATGTTCGAGTGGAAGTTGGGCATCACCTCACATCTCCAGGTGTCCTCCACCGATTCCATCTTCACCCAGAAAAATTGGGTCTTCCACCCTTTATGCAAGGAATCCTTCGCCGCTAGCGAAATGCAGCTCCTGTTCCTCCTCGCCTGGATGTAATAGAAGCCTTTCCCCGCCGACGGGTGCGCCTTCAACTCAAAGAAATAATGAAAAAGATCCAAGGAAGGGCGAACCCCGCACTGACGGTAGAGGATTCGAAAAGTAGAAAGAAGGAGATACGAGTTGGCCACCAACTGAATAGGCGCCAACTTGAAAAAATTAAGGAGCTTAAGGACGAAAGGCTCAAAGGGGAGGCGAAACCCGCTCTTCCAAGCCAGAAGAAAGGAGCAGATATGGCCCGTGCGATCGTCCAGACTCGTCTCGTATGGAGCAGCAACGGCGAAACTGTACTTATAAGGCAACCGAAACCGGTGCTCCAACTTCTTCACCTCGGCTTCCCCCAGCTCGCTGCAGTTCAGGACTGGCGCCCTCACCTCCAACTCATCCCTTGAGCGCTGGTCCGCCATGAGTTTCGAGGAGGAACCGGAAGAAGAGCCTTCACAAGACCTCGAAGACTCCGGGGGAGAAGGCAGCTGCAGGACCGCCTCCGCGGTTATCCTCTCCAACTCCTCGAACGCCGTCACAAGGCTTCGCTCCTCCGCTGTGATCTCACGGCGCATCAAGGAGCCCCAAAAAGAAAAGAAGCGAAGGAAAGTCAAAACCCTAGAGAGTCTGGAATGACAAACAGCGCCCAACGCCTATAAACCCTCGCAGAAGGCGGCGCGCCGTTCCGACCTCCGAGAAAAAGGGGGCCCCTTCATTTCAAATCCGTCAGGATCATTATTACTACGGGCCTAGGTGACCACGGCACGTGGCTACTTAACACCGTCAGATCTCCACCCACCTGAGCCACGCCGGTCCAACGCCCTAAAACACTACTCAACCGAGCCTCATTTGGCTCGGGAGTAGGAGGGGGACAAGTGGAGAGGGGGATTTATGCAAGCCCAATGGAGCAGCCCAACTAGGCCCGGCAGGGCCCAATGAGGCCAAGCTCACCCAAGTGACAGCCCACAAGGCCCACTTAGGGGAGAAAGCCCAATTTACAGTGCTCGAGGAAACAACCCTCCTAGGCGGCCTCAAGGCTCGGAAGGCCCGAGCATCGGTCAGGTCACTGGAAGGTCCGCGCCCGAGCCATCCCTCCGCCTGGGAGAAGAAGGCATAAGCCGGCCTATCGACCAATCTTTTACCGAGCTAAGCCTACCGCTCGGATAGGGCCGGCCTCTCCAAAGCTCGGAACGACCGATGAATACTTATCTTTGCAGCCGTTAAGAGTCCGCAACAGGCAAGAATTCGGGAAGAGAGGGGACTTCTTCTTCCCCGTGAGGATAACGCTCCCACGATAAGGCAATAAAAGCCCACGATGAGGACGTAACCTCTACCTGAAATTCCTTGGCTTGCAGGACTCCTGGGGACGGCGCACTATTTAAACCAGGGACACCCTCCGGTAAAAGGTAAGCCAAAAAGGTAATCATACACCCTAAACTCCTGAGCACGAACCGCTTCACCCCTTCGGTGGAGAGGGATCTCGCGCTTAAAATAGCCCCTCCCCATTATTGCTCCCGCCATAGCTCTACTGACTTAAGCATCGGAGGGTTTGCCCCAGGGACTCCCCCTGGGCCCTCTGATCCGTTTCCCTGTCTTGCAGTTCACAATCTGGTGATTATCAGCCCGCTCAGGAACATCGCGAGATTTCGCCTCTTCAGATATCAATGTCAGATTTTAAGGATTGTGTTTTGGCTTGTGGTCTCATGGATGTTGGTTTTATTGGTTCTCAATTCACATGGCATAACAACCAATTGGGGAGTAAAGGAATATGGGCTAGACTGGATAGAGCTCTCTTTAACTCTGAGCTGATGTATCATTTTCCCATCTCTGTTGAGCATCTCTCAAGGGAAGCCTCAGATCATGCTCCTCTCTTAATAAAGCCTCTTCATGTTTCCAAGTTTCGAAATAGATTCTGCTTTCAGAAAATGTGGACTTTGCATGAGAACTTCTATTCAGCTGTTGACATCTGCTGGCGCACAAGCCCCATTGCCTCTTCTTATATTACCACTCTCTAACTTAAATTGAAGCATTTGAGGAAAATGCTCAATCTATGGAATGGGCAAGTTTTTGGTGATATTCATAGGAATCTTGCCTCAGCATTGACTAAAGTCAGATTTTGTTATGACTCAGACCCCTCTGAAGCAAATCATATAAAATTGGATGAGGCTAAATATTTACTATCCGCCAGATACATTCAGCATGAATACTTTTGGAGGCAAAAATCTAGGATTTGTTGGCTATTGGAAGGGGATAGAAACAATAAATTTTTTCACATGACAACTCTGTCCAATAGAAGGAAATATCAGATTGCTCATTTCAGAAATTCAACTGGTAACATTACCTCTGACCATGATGAAATGAAAAGTATTGATGTCTCACATTTTCAACAATCTTTCCGATCACATGACCACTATGTTGATAACATCATCTTGAATTGTATTCCAAGAATTTTAAACACAGAAGACAATGATCATCTTTGTGCTGTCTGTGAGCGACGTCACGCGGTTCGGAGTTCGATGGAGCGGGGAAGAGGATGCGGAGAGCGCGCGGGCTCTTCTTTTTGTTTGTTTTGCTGTTTGCTGCAACACAGAGATGAGAGAAGAGAGAGAAGGGGCCACCACGGGAGATTGCTCCGGCGGGGCGAGCGGGACAAGTATAATATAGCAAGATATGGGGTTCAAACGGCCATAGCGGGAAGTGACTCGCCGCGACCTCGGGGGGACGGGAATGGTGCAGAAATTAAATAACAAAAATTGAAACGGCCATTGGGGAAGTGACTCGCCGCAGCCTCGAGAATATGAGCAGAATATAGCAGAATATAAAAGAGAATATAAGAACAGAGATTTAAACGGCCATTGGGGAAGTGACTCGCCGCGGCCTCGAGAATATGAGCAGAATATAACAGAATATAGAGAGAGTATAAGAACGGAAATTTAAACGGCCATTGGGGAAGTGACTCGCCGCGGCCTCGATGATATGAGCAGAATATAACAGAATATAGAGAGAATGTAAGAACGGAAATTTAAACGGCCATTGGGGAAGTGACTCGCCGCGGCCTCGATGATATGAGCAGAATATAACAGGATATAAAGAGAATATGAGAACAGAAATTTAAACGGCCATTGGGGAAGTGACTCGCCGCGGCCTCGATGATATGAGCAGAATATAACAGGATATAAAGAGAATATGAGAACAGAAATTTAAACGGCCATTGGGGAAGTGACTCGCCGCGGCCTCGATGATATAAACGAAATATAACAGGATATAAAGAGAATATGAGAACAGAAATTTAAACGGCCATTGGGGAAGTGACTCGCCGCGGCCTCGATGAAAAGATGTGATCGCCAGGGGCCGAAAGACCCCAAAATAAGAAAGTGATCGCGCCTACCTCAAGAGCGGGAGATGGCGGGTTGCTTCTTCCTCTCCTTCCGGTCGGCCGACGGAGAGGGCTTTCCTCGGCTACCCTTGCAAAACAACGACAAACAAATGACAAGTGGCTTAGAAAGATGAATGTGTAGTATTCATATCCTTGCAATAAAAATGACGAAATAACGGGAAGACACACACCTGGTTGGTGTTATCTTTTAAACCCCTCTCGGACTCGAGTAGGAGGAAAATGAGATGATGGATGCGAGATGATGAATGCAAAAGAACTACGAAGAAAAGGAAAGAGTTGGCTTATTGGATGTGCCGGTGGTGAAATTCGGCGGAGCTCCGGCAGCGTGGGGACGACGTAGAAGCGCGGTGGATGAAGACGACCTTCCTCTCGCGAGCGTGGGCACCCGAGAAGCCGGCAGAACCTCCACCTACAAAAGACCCCACGGGTTAGAAAAATGACTCCGTAGCCTCTGGGCTCCGGCAGCCTATCGGATCACTGCTTAGCTCTCCCAGAACTGAGGGGGTGGGCCTCTATTTATAGAGCTCCGGAGGGTGGAGGCGTCCAGGACCCTGGACACCTCCATCAGGGCCGAAATAATATTTTATTCTATTTTTATATATTTTTTTAGAATACTTTTGTGGAGGCGTCTAGGGTCCCGGACGCTTCAAGCAGGTCCACCGAAAGCCGACGGCGGCCGCACGCGGTTTGGCACAACGCGTGGTTTTATGAGCGGCGCCTCGTGATTCAGAAATGGACGCGTCCAGCTGACCGGACGTCTCTATATTTTGGATTTTTTCACACACGACAAACCGTTGTTCGGTGGCCGGCGCCCGTGAGGGAGTTGATGGAGGCGTCCAGAGGCCTGGACACCTCCATAAATATATTATTTTATTATTTTTTATTTGTCTTTTGTGCCAAGGCTGGCATTTTGATTTTTTATAATTGTTTTTATGGAGGCGTCCAGGGGCCTGGACGCCTCTATTAATTTATTATTTTTTATTTAGTTTTTTTGTCTTTTATGCCAACGGGCATTTTATATTTTTTTATATTTATTTTTATGGAGGCGTCCAGCGGACTGGACGCCTCCATAAATATATATATTTTTATTTGATTTTTGTTTTATTTTTTATGATTATTGATATTATTTTTATTATTTTTGCATTGATGGAGGCGTCCAGGCAGGTGGACGCCTCCATGATTTTGATTTTTTTTATTTTTTTGGTCACTGATGGAGGCGTCCAGGCGCCTGGACGCTTCCATGATTTTGATTTTTTTATTATTTTTTGGTCATTGATGGAGGTGTCCAGGCGCCTGGACACTTCCATGATTTTTCACGGAATAATTTAAAAAAATGTAAAAAAATTCATAAAAATAGGAAATCACCAGAGTAATTAAAAATGTGAAGGCCGCCTTGGGGTATCATAGTGTAATATGAGATTTACTCAGGAGACGTCAGGAATGGCGTGTCTACAGCTGCCCCGCCTTGGCATCTGCTTTACAAGGGAGCGACACGTAGTGGAATGGTATCGAAGTGGAGTGAAATGAAGTGGGAGTGGACTGATAAGTTGATGCCAAGGTGTGATGAGACACGCTTTTGACGTTACTGTTTGGAATCTTTCCTGAAGTTTCAATGAGGCGACCTTGAAGAAGGTCTTTCAAATATTGACGATTGCTTGGACGGAGATCAAATAAGGGAGGGTGAGATGTGCGCTCAGGCACGAAAAGGAGACCAACTTCTCGGTGTGGAAGTACCTGGGTCATAAACCGGAGTTTTCACCTTTGGGGAGCGGTTACCAGCCAATGTGGAAGTGCTGCGGCCAAGGTGGGTCAAACAAGGTCAAAAGCAAAGGAATATCTGAGGGTCTGTCCAAACAAGGGTCTCTTTTGGAAGAGCAACGTAGGGCCGTTTCAAGGAAACTCAGTATCTTATTCGGAGTGGAATATCTCATATTTGTAGGAATTGAAGCACAACGGCCTTCACAATCGAATCACTTGAATGATCTTCCGCAATAAATCAAAGTCCTATATGAATGCATGCTGGGTTTAAAGAAAAATTCAAAACAAACTAAAATAGAAAATAACCAAGGATAATATTGTCAACTTGTGAAGAACGGGTCAGGATACCGACCCGGTGAGCTGATACTGGGCTGGGGCCCGTTTATCCGCGTACCAACTCACTGAATGGAACCGTCGTCCCCATTCTATCACAAATTGACGGCCTATCCGTACAACCCAAACTCTTCCGGGATCATCACCGTTTTTGTTGAAGGGGAACTCCAATCCCAGATTCGTTCGGGCCGCAAGGTCCTTGACATGTTCTAGTAGCGTAGGTATCATATACTATGATGCATGACCTGGTGGGACCAACCAACGAAAGGTGGGACAGGAGATAGGACAAAGACGTCCGTTAGTGAAACCTGCACAGGCCAGCAAAGGTTAGCAACATCAAAAGGTAGCAGAATCGCACCACAGTTCAAAGGAGATCCAGACAAAATCTTGACAAAGACCACTGATGTGACATGTTCTGTCCTGTAGCACCCTTCCCTTCCTATAAGAACTCCCCTTAGGCTAGTTCATTCAAATGCACCAAGGTGGGTTTTGGAAGCTCAGGAGAGGAAGGAGAGGAGAATCTAGAGATCTTCAGGATGGAAGGAGAGTCTTCCCGCGTTATGAAGAGGAGCAAGCCTAGCAGCGAGATTAAGCGACTTTCCGACCTCGAGGGTCATCTGAGTGGGACGATCATGTCGCATATGGTAAGGCGACTCTTTTCAAATTTCTGCACGTGAACCTTCTTCTTACTTCCTTCATTTCTTCTTCTTTCCTCTCCCAGCCATATCCACTCTTCCCAGGCCCGAGGAAGTTTTCCAAGCTGCCATGGCTTTCAAAGCTGACTTCCAATATCTCCATTGGCATGAGGGCCATACTCTCGAAGTGGCATCTGCAGGGGCTCCTTATTCACGCCAAGCATTACGAGAAGATTCGTATGGACTGGGCGGCTATGGGCGCGCTAGTGGAGGTCTGGCATCCCCAGACCCACACTTTTATCTTTCCGACCTTCGAGGTGACCATCCTCCTCGAGGAGGTGGAACTTCTGCTTGGTCTGAAGAAATTCAAGAGTGACGGGAAGGTGAAGGCTATGCGGATGCTGACACGGGGTACTTCTGAAAGCGTCCTTGGAAGCTTCATGCCGCCCGACGCAGCTAGAAAGGTCCGTACTCAGAAGGGGATCGATCTCCAAAAGCTTGCGGAGTGGGTCATAAACGCCCTGAGAGGGTCACCAGACGATGACTATTTGGAGGGAATCATGAAGGGGTTCACCATTTGTCTGGCGGGTGCTCTCTTGTTCCCTTATACCGACAACATGGTGGAGGAAGACCAACTGGGTGCTATCTGCGGGATCTGGCGTGGAAAGAGGGTGGGACCCGCCGTCCTCGCCTATCTTTACAGCGGTCTTACTGCCTCGAGCATGGGTAAGCCTCCATTTGGTTGTGCACTTGTCTTGAATTACTGGCTGGATTTGCATTTCAAATTCGACCACCGCGAGGGAATGCCAACCGTTTCGAAGCTCTTCCAACAAAGCCCGCTTCACCACATAGCCGACGTGTTAGGCTTTGGTGGTACTGTAGTGAACCGCGTTCCGTGGCTGAAGAAACGTGAAGACTGGCGGTCTCACTTCCGCACCGTGACACAAGGCTTCTTCACTTGCGCACCGGCATGTTTGCTTTCGCTTGATCTCCTCATGAGGCCTTCTCCCGAAGTTGATCTTCAACTGATCGGCGCGACCGAGTTTGTTCTTTACAACGCGCATCGGTGCTGCCTCCAGATTGGCATCCCACGCCATTCGTTCCCGCCACCGACTGACATTGTTCCTTTGAAGAAAAGGGAGTTGGGCACTGAAGCGGACGCGAAGGAAGCGAAGGCCATTAAAGCTCCCTGGAAGACAAGTGTTGCGGGAAAGGCGTTAGCGCACGTGGTGGAAGAATGCGAGCCGTGGAGGGCTTATGTAACCGAACTGGGGAAGTTAAGGCCTAAAGCGCCTAAGCCCCTGATGTAGTTCACTCTGCTTTTCTGATGGAATAAAATCTGGCATGGATGTTTCAGACCCTTATCCACTTAATTTATTATATATATATTTTTGTGAATTTTCTTTTTCTTTATGTTTTTTTTTATTTTGTTTGGGTTAAGTGCGTATTCTAACCCCCCCTTTTATATATATATATTTTTTTTTTCGAAATTCTTATTGTGGGGGGGTCCAGGAGCCTGGACGCCCCTATCTTTGATTTTTTTTATTTTTATTTTTTATTATTTTTATTATTATTTTTTTATTTGTTTTATTTTTTGGGGCGTCCAGAAAACTGGACGCCCCTAATTTTTATTTTATATATTTTTTAATTTTTTTGTTATAGGGGCGTCCAGACGCCTGGACGCCCCTATAATTTTGAATTTTGAAAAAATAATAAAAATAAAAAAAAAGGTGGGGGCGTCCAGGCGCCTGGACGCCTCAAAGAAGATAATTTCTATATATAAGGGCTGCCCCCCCCCCTTTTGCTCATTTACTGTTCAATCTGACGACCCAGTCACCCAGACGACCTATTCTTAGTCCCCATGGAGCGAGGAGGATCGAGCCAGGGGCCAGGGAAGCGAAAACGTCTGGCTCGTCGTGCGAGGAGGTTGAGGGATGATGCCGAGGAGGCTGCAGCAGAGGAGATTGCTGCGGAGGAGGGGATGGAGGTGCCTCTCCTGGCCGCGGAGGCTGCTGCGGATGCTGGTGACGCGGGAGAGGACGATCACGACCCGGTAAGTACCTCGGAATCCTCACTCTGTGGTTCAATAGGCTAAAACGGGTGTGCGAAAGGCTGTGAGAGAAAGGCGGGTAGTGAGAGAAGGAGGCGTCCAGGGACCTGGACGCCTCCATGTTTTCTTTTTCTTTTTTTTTTATTTATTTATTAATTTTCGTAAATAAGAAAATGAAATAAAATAATATTAAAAATAAGGAGGCGTCCTAGGTGCTGGACGCCTTCATAAAAATATATATATTATTAATAATTTTTGTTTTGGCCATTTTTGGGTTTTTTCTAAAAAAAGGAAATTTGGGAGGAGGCGTCCAGGGCATTGGACGCCTCCACAAGAAAATAAAAATATTTTTTATTATTTTTTATTATTTTTTTTATATTTTTTTATATATTTTTTATTTTTAAAAGTAAAAATAAAATAAAGAGAATAGGTAGTATATATATACATTGTTATTGTTTATTACTGTTCATGATGCTGATGTGTTCTTTGTTGGTTTTGTGGTTTGCAGGGCGTGATGAAGGGCCGGATCAGCTGGTCCTTGGTGGTGGCAGCATACCGTGGGCTGCCGGATTTCCAGAGGGCGCGTGTGGACGCCATGGGCTTTGGAGCTTTCCTTAGGATCGAGCCCTTCCGGCTCGACCTTCCTCTTATCCAGGCACTGAGGGAGCGGTGGCACGCACCGAGCCGGGCGTTTCTGATGCCCTGGGGGCACATGGTGCCGTCACTGGAGGACGTGGCTCGGATCACCGGGCTACGAGTTGACGGAGAGGCAGTCAGCGGGGTCACCTACCCCGACTACCGAGAGAGTGCCCTGGACCTGCTGTGGTTAGAGACGAGCGTGACTGATAGAGACAGCAGGGTAGTCGGCCGAGTGGAGATCATGGAGGCGCTCGGATTCGTCGACCCGCGTCAGCGGGTTAGCGAGACTGGAGCAGAGTTCTTGGCTCGACTGGAGGGGGATGCTCGTGCAGCTTTCACCCAGGATCCGAGCGAGAGGGAGCTGGTGGATCTAGACCTTCGGAGGTTTCTTTTCTTCTTCCTGGGCCGCCTTCTGCTGGGGACGAAGGGGGATGGCATCCACTGCCGTTTCCTCGGGATCTTGGCGGATCTGGACAGAGTGGGGCACTATGCGTGGGGAGCGGCTCTGCTTGCCCATCTGATTGCCGATCTCTCCCAGACTTCGGAGAAGGAGACGACAGTCAGCGGCTTCGCACCTTTCCTCCAGGTAAACATTTTATTTATGCATTCTTACGGTTAAATATGCAATTATTGTACTAATGATGTATGATGGATGCAGGTGTGGAGCTATTACTATTTCCCGATGGGGAGGGCTAGGCATGGGAACAGGTGGGCCGTGCCTCTGGCGCGGCAGTGGAGGCCGGTCGTGGTTGCAGCACCCCACGGCTACCAGCTGGCGTCACTTCGTCGAGAGCTGAGCGAGTATCCCGAGGCCATGGTATGATGCGTATGATTTTTTTTGTGTTTATGCATGCGACTGAATGGTAACTAACATGATGTATGTATGGTGATGCAGGTGGTGTGGAGGCCCTACCTGGGCATGGGCGATGCTGGCCAGCCCTGGGTTGTAGCGGTTCTTCCTCGCTTCAGGCGGGACGTGTGGGTCCATTGCCTGAACGAGATTGAGCCGCTGCGGCTTAGACTGGTCATGAGGACGTTGGGGCTGGCCCAGGAGTGGGTAGACGTAGATGCGCCGGCCCACATTGGGCGGAAGACCAAGGGGAAGGCGAAGATCGTGGACTGGCGTACGCGCTTCCCAGCACAGTATCAGGACTGGCAGCAGGGCGGGGTCCCAGTAGTGTCCCACGTACAGGATAGCACAGACTACATGAGACGGTACCGAGTTACGTATGGGGACCGCCTCTCCTTGGGTGGTATGGCAGGGGTAAGTGAAATGAAACTGCTCCACCTTTCTAAATGTATATGCATGGGATACTAACTTATGTGTAATGCAGGATGCTCGTGATACCATGATTGCCGACCTGCGGGCCCAGTTGGCGGACGCCAGGCGACAGTTGGTGGCCATCCGACAGGAGTTGGAGATCCTAGTGAGTTTATGCAATGCATTTTTTTTTGTGACCTGGATTTTTGATGCTTAGCCTTTGACTGACGTTTGCCCCATGTTTCAGTGGGCCCACCAGACAGCGGCAGCCGCGATGGCTGGTGGAGCGGGTTCCAGTTCGCGGGGCCCTCCTCCGGAGGTTTCTGCCCTCCAGGAGCAGCTGGCGTACGCGGTGGCTCGGGCTGAGGAGGCCGAGCGTGACCGCGAGACTCGAGTGAGTGCTTGTTTGGCCGCGACTCTTTTCTAGCTACTTTCCTTCTATCACTGTTCTCTTACGGTGCATGCGTGCCTTGACAGGTGGCCGAGATCCGAGAGGCCCTGGCGCGTGCTGTTCGTGCTGAGCAGGAGCGCGATGCCCGGGTGGCAGAGCGTGACGCCCGGATTGCGGAGCTAGAGGAGGAGCGGCGACGGGAGGCTGAGGAGCTTCCTCGCGACGTAGTGGATCTGCGGATCGCCCTCGAGCTGTCGAGGAGAGAGGCGATGAGGGAGAGAGAGGAGAGGGAGAGGGATAGGGAGAGCGTGGAGAGAGAGAGGGAGAGGGATAGGGAGAGAGAGAGGGAGGAGCGACAGCGGGATCAGACCGAGAGGAGGGCTCTAGAGGCCCAGCTGCTGGAGCTCCGATTGAGTCTTGGCACGGCGGAGGGGAGGCTTCGGGAGAGCGAGGAGCGGTACCAGAGGGCGAAGGAACGCGGGGCGCGACTTCGTCAGTCTGGTTCTTTTTCCATGGGCAGCTACCTGGTTTCTTCGGCCGAGGAGCGTCGTCGCGCCTTTGAGGCTGGAGTGCCACCGCAGGGCGAGGCGAGCACGGCTTCTCAGGGTTCACAGAGGTCGCGGAGGCCCCCTAGGGATCTCCGTCAGAGGAGGGAGGAAGGTGATGACCAGGAGGGTGACGGTGAGAGTTAGAGAGTTGCTTGTACGTCACCCTTCTCACTGTATGATGTACTTTCGGCTATTATATGAAATGGAAATGGCTTTTTTGTGTTGTGTGTACTTTTCTCTCTCCCACACTTTCTTTTTTTGCACTGAGTTGTCCCTTGAGGCACGCTTCGCGAGACCTTGCCCTGAGCAGCGGGGAACTATGTTTTGCACGGGGGGATTTTGTTTCCTTTCCCCCCTTTTGGGCGCGTCCAGGCGCGAGGACGCGTCTTAATCCTTGATTTTAAATTTAAAGCGACGGGTGGTCCTTTCTTCTCCCGTGCCTTACCCGCAAACGAGCCCGCCTTCCGCCGAAACGCGCTTGCCCCTTTTTCGTCTTCCTCCTCTTTTGATCGATGGAGTTCGGTGGGCCCGACCGTGGTGAAGGTGGAGAGGGACGAGGAAATCCTCGCCCAAGGAGGGACGCGCCCGATCACGGAACGGCGTCCATGGAGGAGGAAGGGCCGCTTCGGGCCCCCGAGGGACCCGAGGGGCCCGATGGCGTGGGAGGAGGTGAATACGGTCCGGTAGGTCCTCCGATCTCTTCCTCTTTTAATTCATTTTGGGTTTTGAAGCGAGCCGCGCGAGGAGGAAAGGGTTCGGTGAGTGTTGCACTCAAA
>JAHNEJ010003482.1:0-123294 GCA_022559845.1 Amorphophallus konjac | reverse complement strand
GGTTGGAATGGTGCATCAAACTGCTGTGCACAGCTTTAGATGTCTCATGCCTGCCTTTGCTCGTTGAAATGTCCCAGCCTCCCAGGGAGCATTAAAACCCCCGGATGAAAATGGAGTGGATTGACTTATACATTCTGATATTCTTAAAAAAAAAAACCTGTAGGAACCTTGTGGATTGAAGAGCCCAGGAGTTTCCGGAACAGGGAATGTGGAGAGAGTTTTAACCATGTAGAAACCTTGTGTTTGTTTGTGAGCTATCGATAAAATAAAATGCAGGCGGCGTAATTCATGGGGGTTCCGATTGCCTAAGACTACGTTTGGAACAGATAGTTGATATGGAGGCTTTTTCAAAATTCTTAGAGAGAGAGAAAGAAAGTTACCTTTAGATTATTTTTGGAGATTTTGAACTCTCCTCTTTTTTCTCCTTATCTTTATAAAGTAAAAGTTGATGGGATATTAGTACATTTGAAAATAATTTTAAGGGGTAAAAATTATAATAATTAGAATCTCTAAAATCTCTTTCCAACATCCGTTCCAAATGCTTAAGCCCCACTTAGGTTAGAGATTAAAGATAATCTGACTAAAGTGAAGTGGATTTAATTTATTCACTTTTATTCCTTTTTACTTTGACATGACACTAAGTTAACTTAAGTCACCTATGGAAGTGGAATAAGTTAATCTTGATTAACTCGAGTTAACTCTCATTTAATCTTATTAACTAAATATGATCCTACGAAATTAAAATGAGTTATTTTTAGACTAAAAAAATGACAATTTAGACTTAACTCCGAAACAAAGCAGGGCCCAAAGACTTAGGAGGATTTCTCGGCGTACTCATCCATTCTCTTCTCGTGAGTTTTGTCGAATATCTCCCAAAACGAGGGTTCACGGTTGAGCTCATTTGCTTGTTATACAAATCGCAGAAAATAAATAAGGGATATACAAAAAAATATAGAAAATTAGAAATATTACTTACAATTCTATATTTTTTGGTCCTAAAAGAGACGGACCCACTCGTGTGCACGTTTGCTTCTGGCTGTTTAGCCCACTTTCTTATAACTTTTTGAGATTTATTTTTTCGTCCCTCTTAAGGTCCATTTGTCACACATCCCCTCCCAATACTCTCTCCTCATCTAAGCAAAGTCGTGCTCCTTCCAGCGATAGGTTCTTGCTCGGCTCCTAGATTCCTTCTTTACTTTTTCCCAGGCATTGAACGTGTATCGATATTTTACGGTCTTCTCCCAGACATACTGAGCTCGCGCCTAGTCTGAGGGGCTAATGAACATATACATCCGCTATAAAAAAAGTGTAAGCTATGTAAATCAGTATGCTGAAATTAACCGTTGGAAAAGACGTAATTTAAAAGATTAAATTGCATATTATGAACATGTCAAACATTAAATCCCGGACGCCCACCAAAAAATGTTGGAAGGAGAGGGCCGGCCCAGGAATGTAATGTTTAAACGTCTCAATAATATGATGGGCCGCCCTAGTAGGCTAAAATTTATTACTACAATTAATATTAAAATGGGAGTATTACATAGTTCATAGATAGATAACGAATATAATTCATGAAATATACTTATCCATCTATCCAGATCTCCTAGCAGTTGTCATCGACGCCCCTTGATCACCCTCGTGTATGTTGCTAGTGTCATCTGCCGACCGGGCAGAGGAACCAACAAATAGTGGCGATGTGGCCTACGCGGCTGGTGTAGGGGCACTTGATGCGGCAAGCAAAATAGTAGTAGTTAATCAAAATTGGCAAAATTAAGTAACTAGTTAATCAAAAAGTATTGAATCAAATTAAGACTGAATCAAATGATATATGTATGGGTCATCAATGGTAGCGACAGCGATGGCGGTGTACCCTACTCGGTTGGTGCATTCAGACCTATAATAAGAATTAAATGACATAACCAAAACATATAATCAAAATATATTTTAAATATTTTTATTAAAATTTTTAATTTAATAATAATAATTAGTAAACACTATTTTTAATTAAGCTTCTTAAGACCTTCATTTTTCAAAAATATTTAGGGTCTATGGACCCAACAAATCATAATTTGGCACTACCACATGCACTGTTCATGTGCTAATTTATTATTATTTTTACTAAATTCTACTAATTAATTACATCATATTTATTTAAAATATTTTCAAAAGATGTTATTAAGACTAATAATCAAAATTTAGAGGTTGACGATGATAGTTACGTTAAGAATTCGTAATGCAACTTTCCAATTTTGATTATTAGTTTTAATAGCATATCTTAAAATTAATTTTAAGATTAATATAATGTAATTAATTAATAGAATCTAATTAAAACAACAAATAAATATATAAATATGAAAATTATATAAATAATGTGTAAGATATGTGTTAATTTGTGATTTGTTAGGTCTACAGACCTTATAAAAAATAAAAAATAAAAATAAAGGTCTTAATATGATTAATTAAAAATCTTTTTTGCTAACTACTATTATCAGATCAAAAGGTTTTAATAAAAAATATTTAAAAATATGTTTAAAAAATAAGCTCTCTCTCTCTCGCGCGCGAATCTCCTTATTATAGTCTTAGATTCTTAGACTTATGCGATACATCGCATCGCCCAAGAATTAGACGGTAGAAGAATGCGCCGGGCAGAGAAAAAGTGGGTGAGATCAATACGACATTTTCACGAGGAAGATTAACTTGCCCCACCTGTGGAGGCGGGATAAGTTAACCGACTTACCTTTATCTGCACCACCTTTAAGCCCCACTTTGATTGGGGATTAAAGTTAGTCTGGATAAAAATAAGTAGATTAAGTTAATCTAGAGTTATTCTTTTTTGCTTTGACATGAAATTGGGTTAACTTAACCCGCATGAGGAGGTGGGATAGGTTAATTTAGATTAACTCGAGTTAACTCTTATTTAATCTGATTATCATAATCCGATCTCGTCAAAGTAAAAAGAGTTAACTATGGGCTAAAAAAGAGGTAACCTAGAGTTAATCCCCAAACAAAGTGGGGCTAAGTAGATTAAGTTAATCCAGCCCCTCCAAAGCAAATTGGGTTAACTCCGGATTAAAACTGGTTTAATCCTGAGATAAGTAGGACACAAAGCGGTGCCAAAGCAATAGGTTTGTCCTTGAAGAGGATGTCAACTGTGGTAATCTGGCCATACGAACAAAAGCATCCTCACAGTAAACACAGCATTGGTAGGAAGACCAAACGTTATATCCAAAGTTTGGATGTAGTACAGGGTGAAAACAAAAGGTAACGAAAGAGTTGAGATCCTAACTAGATGAGGTACACAACCTACAAATCATGATAATCCCTGAAGCTGGATACATGCTGGAAGTCACTGCTCTATGTGAACCGCAGGTCAGGCTGCTCCATTCTGGAGCAATGCTCAACGTCTACCGAGATTCATCTTCAGATCTTCAAAAAGGTTTGCACCGCTTCTATGACCACCTACACTGTAACGAGCACCAGAAGGATTAGAAAACCTTGACACATTAGAATTCAATCTGCTTGTCGACATGATACGAGGGGAAAAACCGACTGAAAGAAGGTTTCAGATGGTTCCAGGAGCTTCAGCATGCACAAGGTTGATTCATTTCCTGAAGGTTATCGCAGACAGCCTTCCGTCTCTGAACAGTGCAATAAAGGTAACGAGAATAATGATCTGCCGACCCATATCAAGTATTACTCGTCAGATTATCTTATTCCGGATATCCTCCAGCTTCTTCAGTATCTCCCCTGGTGTTCTATCCAGCTCATCTGCAATCTTCCTCTGCAAATCCGGAGACAGGGATGGGAACTGCTCGCAGAGATCACCGTCAATCACATCCTGCAAAACCACGAATCAAATTGAGATCGCTTCAGTGGAAGACATGGAAAAACCAACTAATGTTTAATATGATTCCCCCCCCCCCACACACACAGGAAAAGGCAGACTGTTTTCCACACGATTATCCTCTTCTGAAGCTTTTTGAAACAGTTTTCCACCAATGAAGCAGCATGTTTGAATGAAAACATTATAGAAGTAATAGAACTACATTCGCCCCAACCCTCACCGTCCACACAAAAGAAGGTCATAGGAAGAAAGTGGCATTACAAAACAACTACTGGATTAAAGTGTGGCAACGTCCTTACCTAAAGGATATGGGTATAGTAGATCATGCTGTCAGATCTTTAACAACATAAAGCACAGATGGCTAATCCAAAGGACGAACAATAACATAAAACTGATAGCACAAAGGAAAAGCTATCACCTTCACGGGGAAATATGCAGATCTATATGCCACGTGGTCCCTTCCACATAACGGGGGATGTTCCTGCCGCATGTGCATCTCCAAGTGAGAAAAGAAATCCACATCCTCCCTTGAAGTGAATGGGAGCAAAGCCCCAAGGCTCCCCATGACCGTTCCATATATAAGGCATTCACCACCTCCAGGTATCAATGATGCCTTCTGCAAGCAAGCAACAACATCACCAACATGAAATTGCACAATCTCTTCCATTTTATTAGGAGCACCGTTCAGCTTCCCTTGCTCCCACTTTATCTTACCACCTGTTGGATCCTCTTCAATCTCATCAGACACATCCTGCGGGAGGCGGACAAAATACAAATTCCCAAACTTGTCTGCTCCAGCCACTGTATCAAAGTCTATATGGTGCGATGCTGTAAGCCATCTTGGAACACAATCATCTGCAAAAATATACAGTTGGTTTTCATCCCTTCTGTACTTGCAGTAGTGGAATGACTGTAAAGAAGCAACACATAAGTCAGTTAGCAATTCCTCTTAAAACAAGGCAAGTGCAGGATAAATTGCATTGATTATACCGTACAGTTGCATGTGCATCTGTTTAAGTTGTAAGCAGCAAGTAAAACCAAGGTTCCACGTCAAGCTACCTCTAAGATGTCAAACTAGAATGCACTGATTATGCCATACAGTTTTGATATTCAATTATGCTGAGTATTTCCTAACTCTACATCTTTTCATTCACCATTTCCTTATGAAGAGGTAGAGCTAAAACGCATTCTGTCTCACAATATGAAGCAGCCAAAAATTTGGTTGTGCTGAGGTTATTAGCAGCACCGGAACTACATGGAATATGGTAAAATGTGGACATCCAGAAAAGGGCATATACAGTAAATTCAGCATAGCAATGTGATCTTAAGAACAGGTGAAAGCCCCATAGAGAGAAATTGGAAGCTAAAAAAGACACTTCATACTATGGCTCAAAAATAAGTATATGGTCACTGATAACAAATGTGAAACTATGGATCATTTGGAAAGAGAAACGGAGAGAATCACAACTCACGCCAAAACATCCCTAACGTGGCATAGGTGAACTATCATCAAACAGTCGCAAAATTCATTTACAAGTAATGCTCTATGGTGAGTGGAAGAACTCTTACGAACCTTTCCATTCTCAATGGGACGAAAGATATAACAAAAATGTTTTCTATAAAAGATCATGTTAACCAAAAAAAACATTCAGTGAAAGAAATAGTTTTTTGCATATATCTCCTACGTGAAAAACTCATCGTAGTTCAGTAGCCTCTCCACGGGCTTCTGACTCATTCCAAGTCTCGCTGGCGTGCATTAATGGTCATTTAAACAGTAAGATAATTTTGTATTAAAATATAAATATTCTATTGGACTTGGCTTGGCGGGCTTTAATGAGCCGACTCAGCTTGGCAAGCTGGCTAGAACTCGTCAAGTACCTTATGAGCGAAGTTCAAATGGCTCTGTTAACTACTCAACCGAGTTCAAGCCAAGTTTGAGCTTGAGATAAGGCGCACGAGCCAAGTTTGAGCAGAGTGACACTTCGCTCGGCACAACTTGTTTGCAACCCTACACATATTCCTACATCAAAATTTTCCTCCTTCCCTCTCTTCACGTAGTTCCCTCCAAAATCCAAGAAACCATTTTAGGTTTGTTTCCTCATTCCATGAGATTTAAACAACCTAACAAAGAAGACAGTTTCTAACAGCTATCTAGTCACGTAAGACTTTACACATACTCTGACTAGTCCAAAGTTAATCTTAGCTATAATTCCCTGGGGAAAGTTGACCTCAAGCAAGCAGCCAGTCAGAAAACCTTGTCAAATCATCGCAACCTTCATTGGATACAGCCGGCAACAAAATGATGGATGAGGGTTTTGATGATAATGATGACAACGACAAAGAGGGTTCACATCAGGCAAGCAGCCAATCAAGTAACTTCCACAAAATCTTTGGATTCCTCTTTGGATCTAGCTGACCCCAGATTGATGGGAGAAAGTTCATCACAATGTGATGATGAGTAGCAAATGACGGCACCATTTAACAGTCTTTCAGAATGTAGGGCTATCCATGGGCACCCCCCCTAACTATTGTTAGGTGGGCTTGAGGACTGAAATTCAACCCATTTTTATCTTTGGGCCAGGCTTGGGCCACAATTTTAGCCGACCTTTTTAATGGGTTAGGCTTGAAATGGACAATGCCAAACCTATGTTAGATACCCAGAAAGCCAGACAACCTTCAAATGTAGAGAACAATGAATGCATTTGTATATCTATGTACAGTATTTACTTCAATAATACTATTTAGTTGTGCATACACTATACATTAATCGACATCAAGCATCACCATTTGATTGATGATCCTTGGTCTTTAAATAAAAGAAATTGCCCTTTGCATGTACTACTACTTCCTAATATATGCAAAAGATCCCATATATGCAAAAATTACCTTGTAGAATTCATATTTCTAATACACCTCCAAGATTGTCATATTCTCTAATTACCAATTATCAAGGAAGGAACGATCGAGGATCGGACTCCAATCAGTCAGTCCAAAACTGATCCGGGTCTTCAGGATTGGCCGATCCCAGTCCAATCCTGGCCTAGTCAGGCCAGTAGCCCAAGTTAATGCCAAAACAAATTTAAAAAATCTGAAAAATAGGAAAATGAGATAGCAAATAAAAAAATAAAAAAATACTTCCTAAATGCCAACACCCCCCTTTGCCCAGACAACTTCATCCCACCCCAAGAGTTCAAATTTTGAACTCCTCAAATGGGCAGGATCAGCTAGGATCACCCGAACCTGTATAGGATTGCCCGATCTGGGCTGATCCGGCTGATCCAGCCCAAAAATCAAGACCACATGGATCGGGATTGGATGGGCCAGAGCCAAAACTTGCTTACATGCCCATTATAACTGTGAGTAATGCTCAATGCATACCCAAGGTTATTGCACACCTTGTGTGTGCAGTGGACCTTTTTCATTTTTTGAAAAAATTATGTCAACCTCAGGGTTCATTAGAGGAATGCAGCCATATAGTCCCAATCATCATTAGACGGCCCAAAAAAAAATTTAAAAAAAAAGACGGACACCCTTCATGGGCCAAAAGTAGTCGGTCCATGTCTGATCTTTTTTTTATTTTTTTGAGCCGTCCGATCGTGATGTGCCTTGAACAGACAAGTACCTTGGTTGGGCCCCAAGGTCTACATAAAATTTTAAAAAAAAACACTACACACCTGAGGTGTGCAATAACCCCGAGTGCACAGCAATCATTAGTCTATAACCTTCTAAAATAAGCTGAGCATATGATCTAAGCCCTAAAATTAGGCCCTTTCATAAGAGATGGGATATTTACAAGTTTTTAGGTTAAGTTAAATATAAAGGATTAACATAAATCAAGGTTTGCCAGATAGATGATCCGGATTAACTCAGGCTGGCCTAGGTACAAATACGATATGGTTCAACTCAGACCGACTCGGCCGAGTCACACAATGAAGACCATTGTATGGAGTTCGTCTCGACCGAGTCCAACACTCCATAACGAGACTCAAGTTAGCCCAAGTAGGATACAATAAGGTTGAATCGGATAGAGTTGACACGATAAGATAAACCATGACATATATATGATTATCTTAATGGTTTACAAGAAAATCATAAAGAATTCAGTATTTAGCCAAAGCAATATCGGGCTTGTTGGGATGTAAGATTGGTGAGTTCTCAATCTCCTACTTGAGTCTCCCTCTTATCCCGGGCTCTCTCCGGTGTGCAAATTGGTGCCCCATCATCTAGAGGTACGAGTCTAGACTTGCAGGGAGGAAGACTAGAGCATTATCTTTTGGGGGCAGGTTGGTTCTGTGTAGATCGGTGCTGGATAGTCTCCCGATCTATTTTCTTTCCATGTTATGGGTCCCAAAGACAGTGGCAAAGAAGATTGACTCTATCCAGTGCAGATTCTTCTAGCATAGAAGTGGAGGGAGATGCAGGGGATGGCACGACATAGTATAGGAAAGGCTGGTCACTAGCAAGGAAGAGGGAGGACTGGGGCTCAAGAACACCAAGGATTTCAACTTGGCTCTTTTGTGTAAATGGTTGTGGAGACTAGGGAGTGGAGAGGAGAGGTTGTGATCTCAATTGATCAAGTAGACGTACTTCGACAGGAGGAGAGTTTGAGAGTTGGCTCCTTCTCCTATTCACAGGTCTTCTCCTCTATGGCGAGATATCCTTACTTGCAGGGATATTATCATCTCCAACGTTTGGACCCGTCTAGGTAAGGGTGACAAGAGCCTTTTCTGGAGGGACATATGTTGGAGGCTATGTTCCCTAGCCTCTGTGCAATTTCAGCGAACCCCTTGAGTTCAATCTCTCGAGTCTTTGACTCCCTCTTGCCTGCAGATGCTTGAGCACCGCTATTTAAGAGGGATCTCAGTCAGGAGGAGTTGGTGCAGCTTCAAGACCTTCTTTCCTTCCTCGTACCCTTTCACCCAAATGACAAAGAGGATGAGTGGGTTTAGAGGTGGGAAAAGGAAGAGTCATTTTCAATCAGATCAGCATATTGCATCATTTCGGATGGAAGCATTCGTCACAGTCTTCATGATCAAGTGTGGCTGTCGAAGAATCCACTGAAGGTGAAGTTTTTGGTCTGGAGGATCTCTCATGGGAGACTACCGACTCGGGACAGATTGTGCCGATTTCTTCCTGACATTCAGCCGACCTACGTTCTTTACGGTGAGGAAGACGAGACCCTCGACCAGCTGTTTATAGGCTGCTACTACACGTTCTTTACGGTGAGGAAGACGAGACCCTCGACCAGCTGTTTATAGGCTGCTACTACTCGTAGGGGGTATGGAGGGACTTGCTAGGAGAACCCATGGCATAATCTAGCAGCATTGTGAAGTTCATCACCTGCTTGTGCAATGGGATAGGCCTTGGCCCCTCAGGAGTGACAGGAAGGTGTGGTGGCTTATCCTTCATACCACCCTGTAGATGTTGTGGGGGGAGCGGAACAATCGGATCTTTAGAAAAGAGTCTCGCATTGAGGACTCTGTTGTTTCTTTTGTTTGTGCCTCACACAAAAGGAATAGGACACGAAGCCGTAAGCGGGGTGTGAAGCCCCGAGGTGTGAAGCCCCTCCTCTCTCTTTCTCTCTCTTCTTTGTCTTCTTCCTCCTTTCTTCCATCGAACCGTTTTCTTCCTCATCCCCCTTTCCTTTGTTTGCCCCTACAACCCCTTCTTCTTCTTCTGCTTTCTCACCCTCCCGTGTACGACCAGGAGGAAGCCACACTTCCGACGGCCTGCAATGACACCACCCCCCCTCTCTCTCTCGCTATCTCACCACCCCTCCCTCGCCCCTCTCGCCCACGCCACCACCGTCGCCAGCACGCCGCCCTTCTTCCCCAACACTGGCACCCTTCTGAAACAAACAGCAACCGACCCCGCCGGCCACCGCACTGCAGGACGCAACCCCCTCCACCGTTGCTGCCGCCTGCTCGTGTGACCGCCCAGCTACCACCCCGCCAACCGACCCTCGCTGCCTTACACTGCCGTCCCTGAAACCCGTTGTGGACTGACCTCCTGTGCCCCTGCCTCCCTCGTCCTCCCCTCCACCGCTGGCCAACAACAACTACAGCGGTGTATCCGCCATAGCCGCCGACGTCGATGACCCATGCCACTGTCGAAACCACGGCCTGCAAAGCCCTGGCCTCAGCTAGCCCCACTGCCACACCTCTATTCCCCTCCCTCTCACCGACAGCAGCAAAGACTCCATCACGACAAGGGCCCCGGCTCCTCTTTTCCACACCCTCTCTCTCTGCCGTCGGCATTGTACACCACTGCAGCAACAGGGAGCCCAAGCTCCCAGCATATAACTTGGGCCCAACCGCACCACGCCATGTTCTCCCTCTCTCTCTTCCCACCCTCTCTCTCTCTCTCTCTTCCCCCCCTCTCTCTCTCCCTCTCTCTCGTTTATCCTCTGACACTGAAGCAGAACCAGAAAAAAATGAGAGAGAAAAAAGCTAAAAAAAACTGAAAAAAGGAGGCACTGAACGAGCAAAGGAAGAGGTCCATCCCGACCTGTCCCGCATCAGTAAGAAGGGGTGTCAATGGATCAATAGGATCTGCAAACCTGATCTGAATCCAATTTTTTTAGGATTCGGATCAAGCTTTTAACCCGAAATGCAAGCTTGTTGCGGATTCGGGGCGAAAGTTCTCGGATCCAAAATGATTGATTTCGGATCGATTTTTCAGGGCACTGTGGGAAACCCCATTTTGGGGCGACCAGGGTGGGTTTTCAAGGCACCGTGAGAGGAGAGACGCCATTTTGGGGCGACGAGTGACCAGCGTGGGTGTTGAACACAGAATTTTCACTGATAAATTTTGGTGTCTCTCTTTTCTTTAAAAAAAGAGAAATTTATAGTGATGCACATTCTTGGACTGTTTAAATAGTCTATGCGTATGATTAATTCTGTAGATTTAGTTTGATCAGACGATTTGGGTTCGAGTGTAGGACCTCTCCTCATTGACCGCAGTCAATGTTAATTTACATCAGTTTAAAGTCCAAACACCCTTATTTAACTGCCAAAGAAGCCTTAGAATCCTCTAGATGGATCTGACGATAAGGGCCAATTCATTTGCATTGCTCAATGTGTTAACCCTTTGTTGATAACATTAGGGTTTAATTAAAGGTACCCTATGTTTGTTTACTTTATAGGGGACTGGGGATGCTTTTGCACGTTAAGACATCCCGGTGATTCCTGAATCCCAGAGGTATTTTGATAATTTTCTAGATTTTAAGAGTATTTTAGTAACTTTGAACCAAGCCAAGGGCTTTGTGCAATTTCTGAACTGGACGAGGGCTTTTGTACAATTTTTGACTTCCAGGGACACTTAGGTGATTTCTAGAAGGTTCAGAAGTTGTTTGGCCATTTTTAGACTCCGATGGTATTTTGGTAATTTTTTGTGGAAGCTAGGGAGAGTTTAGTGATTTCTAGTGACACCTAGATGTGGGTATAGTTTGGTAATACCCATAAGTGTAAAGCTAGAATCCATAAACATCCCGGATAAAATAAGGGCGTATACATAATTTCACTGGCAGCCAGGGTTTACTCGCAATTTTTCGAAACACATAAAAGTTTGTGATACATTCACCATTTGTGTGAATACAAGGGGTTGTCGACAAATTGTTGACTTTACAAAAGCGGACATATTCACAATTTGAAAATTTTGTAGAATACAATTGCAATTATAGGACTTTAGAGTTTTCGTGCAATTTTGGGAAGGGCATTTCTATAATTCTTGATTGGTTTGAAAAATTATATAACATTGCCGCCCAAAATGGAGAGAAAATTACATAACAAAACCTCTATGGGCATAAAGTAAGACCGGGATATTTATAATTCATACCCATGGTGGACCCTTAAAAAAGAACAAATCTCCTTGCGTCGTATGTCTTGTGTCTATATCCGTCAATTTGCGTGTGTATCCCTTCCCTTCTGGACACATGGGATATTTATAAAAGGTAGGAGGGTCACCTTGACACAGTAGGGGTGGTTTTTGAGGCACCCGTGGTCAATTGGCCCTTTCTGATGGGCAAATGACCCCGGATGGGATTTTTTCCCACCCTCCAAGGGCTCAACAGGGGTCATTTGACCTTTTTTTTAGATAGGAGAGCGAATAGAGTCATTTGACCCTGATTAAAGAGGGCCGGTCAACCCCAGTCAAGTGACCGGAGTTGACCACCAAAAATCTAGGTGGTTGGGGCCCGCACGACCCCAGGCGGAGTGCCCCGGGGTCGAATGACCCTCGCAGGGGTCCACTTGACCCCAGATGGCCCCACCGGGGTCAAGCGATGGCCAGCAGAGGGCACGGGTCTTTTGACCCCAGATGGTCCCCACCAGGGTCAAATGACATTTGGCCTTGGACGGGTCCCACTGGGGTCAAACGACCCTGTAGAGGTCCGTTTAACCCCGAACGGGCCCCACCGGGGTCAAACAATCCCATGCGGGGTTTGTTTGACCCCGAGTGGGTCCCCCCCCCCGGGTCAAGGGATCCCGCGCGGGCCTGGTTGATCCCGGGCAGGTCCGCCTGAGTCCCCACCCTGTCAGGCTGGCTGGTCTCCAAGGTAAAAAGAGGGTGGCCCCTATAAAACATGAGTTTTGGCCCTTTTGTTTGTTTGCTCGCAGCCAGGACATGTGGAGAGGAGAAAAACTCCTCCTTTATTTGTTCTTTTGTCTTCTCCGCACCATTGGTCGAGGGGAAAAGCTTGCATCTGTCGGAACCATCTCGTACAAATGTGTCAAACTTTCCGTAGGCAGGTAAACAATTCCCATGTGGTTGCCTCCCTTGCTGCGATTTTGTTTTCTTTCATCCTAGACATTCGACGAGAACTCCCGGAATTCGAAAATTTGTCCGAAATTACAACAACGCTTGACTTCGTGTCGTTTGCTGATCGTTGTCGATTTGATTTGTTTACAATCACCTCGATTGCTTCAAGGGACTTGTGATTGAAGAATTTTTTTGATCAGGAATCCCCGAACTTTGAAGATAACTCCTCGGAGCGTCAGTACTAGTTTTGTGTTGTATTTCGACTGTCGCGGGAAGTTAGTGTAATGTACTGTTTAACTCACGGAATTACATAATAAAGATAAGGAATAAAATTGTCGTTCAAAATGAGAGAATGGAACATTTCTTTATTGAACATATGCGCACAAAAGCTAGCCATGGCATGTGCGTTATTTATTCCGTGGATTGAGTTTATCAAACAATTAAGGTTCGGGTACTGGGCAATTCCCCACCGACCGTAGTCGGTGTTTATTTACATCGGTACAAACCCGAATACTCTTGATTGACTGCCAAAGGAAATCGTTAATCGATACAACATCAGTCATGATGCTGAAGGCAAAACCGAAGGCGCCATTTCTCGATATATACAGTGCATGCTTCACCAATCATTCAAATGGACAAATAAATACCAGAGCACAGATATATAGTTACCTCTTGAATGTCACCAACATAGATCCTGTCTCGATATGTATGAATAGACATGATGGTGTTCGGAAAGAGCTTGTTCTCACACTTCCTCAGTAGTCGCCTCTTTCCTAGGTCATACAGTCTAAGAACAGCCCCAATACCAGCAAGCAGTCTCCCTTGGAATGAGCAGAGTGCAAGTGGGACTCCATCTACCTGGGTCTTATGCAACAGCTCCAGGCCCTTTCCCTCATCCACAAACCTATAGATATGGATAAACCCAGCAGACACGCTCCTCTTGGGCCAGAATTGCAATCCTTTGGCTGTACCGACAGCCAAGAGTGTCCCATGCTCCTTATCATGGAAATTGACAGTGCAAACACTGAATGCTGCCTCATTATCCTGAAGCTCTAATATGGATGTAGTCTCACTTGTCTTCGGATCAAGGACCCTGATGCAAGATACCCACTTATCAGACACTGCCTTTGGGTAACCATACTGTTCGTCAGAAAGGGGATCTCTATCTTCATCATTATCAGCACCACCATTCTCCATCTGGTCCGCATTGTTTGTAGTTCCATTTTCACCCAAACCTGCAGCATCAAAGCACTCCTTCTTGTATTCTTCTCTCTCTTGAGCAGTGAAAGCACCCTGGTCACTTTCGATTATAACCAAATGCTTCTTTTTGGGCACAAGGACAAACTTCCTAGGTGTATATCTCAAGGGGACGACAGTCTCATTGAATGTCTCTCCAAGTCGCTCAATCGTAAAGACCCTCAATGCTTCTCCAGCAACTGCAACCACACCTTCCGCACACTGATCGGAGGAGAATGAAGCTGCATATTCGAGAGTCTCATACGATAAGGGTGTTAATAAGAAACGTCCCTGATGGATGTATCCAAGCCAAGGCCGGCTTGACAAACAGAGCATTGCTTGGCGACCCCTGACCATAGTAGAGAAAAGTTTTGGTGGTTTCAGGCCCAGGAACCTGGTCCGGGTATCAGACAGCTGACCAGTGACCATGTCCACCACAGTCCTGTAAAGTACACCATTTTGCAGACCTGCGTTGAGGAAAACACTGGCAGGGTGGTCCGCACCATCTTCTCCTCCTGTCGAGGCCTTCACTTCGAGCAACAGTAGAGACTCTGGGGGTGAAGAGACGCTCTGGACACTCAATATCTGCATACAATCATCAGGATCTAAAGAGAGTATACGGATGGTATTGTCATATGAGCCAACAGCAAGGAATCGAGACCTCTGCCTCCCTTCTGGAACTGGAGCAATGTCCAAACAAGCTACATCACCAGGCATCTCATGCTTCTCCACTTCCATCAACTGACCGGTTATGTCCATCTCAAAATAGATAAGCTCCCCTCCGCTCAGGGCAATCACGACTTGCTGCCTGTTCGAGCCAACCTTGACAATAGTCTTCTTTCCGGGAGTCTTCCACTCATTGATACGTCCATCCTCCCTGATGTGCCGGATCCCATTTGGGTGCACCTGCATCAACGAGTCCTCACCAAGCAAGGATACTGCAAGCGAGGGCGTGGTGTCAAGGAATCCACTGTCGCTCACTTCCTCCACAGTCTCGCCAATGGAGAGGACAAGGGTGGCATTGGTGAAGGACACGACGATGTATGCATCAAACTCGTCACTCACATTCTTCTTCACGGTCCAGACAGCACTCGGTGTACCGGGCAGCTGCGAGACAGCCATCTCACTAATTGCAAGACCCGGTCGCAGGATGCGGAGTGACGAGCGGGGGCCCCTTCCACACAGTGCAAAGATCTGGGGGGTCTCCTCTTCAAACAGGTTCGCAACCTTCATGTCCATGATGGGCATGAGGCTCTCCATCTGGTCAATGCGCACCAGGTTCTTCAGAGGCCGAGGCTGGAAGAAAACCGGCTGAAACCCCTCCTCTGTCTCCATGAGAGTGGCCGACGAAGCCTCCACATCAGGCCCATCTCCAATGGACTGGAACTGGTACAGGGCATGGTTACCAAACTCGGAGGCGGCAAACAGGAACCCCGTCCTGAGGACACACATGGCGGAGGTGACCGGAATGGTGTCAAAATACTTGATCTTGAGCTCCGTGACGCGCTCGCCGCCCTCGTGCTCGAGTGTGACCTTGAAGACGTCACCGTACTCGGTCTGGAGCAGGAAGAAAAAGAGGCTCTTTTGGCGATGGGTTGCGGCCGAGACAACAAGCACACCCCTCTCGGCAGGGAGGTCGGCGCGGCGGGGGATCACAGCGCGGACGTCTGGGTGCCCCTGGTTCTTATAGATGACAAAGTTCTCGGCGCACACGAGGACGCCCCCGGGGCCGTCGCCGCCGCCGGGGACGGTGACGAGCAGATTGGCCCCGTTATCCACGGGCTCGGACCACTTCCTGGAGACGTGGTTCAACCCGAGGTCGAGCTCGTAGAAGGTGAGGTGCTTCTGGGCGTCGGCAGCGGCCTGGCCGGTGGGATCCTGGTCCGCCTCGGAGTAGTCGAGCTCGACGGCGGCGAAGACGGGGTTGTCGAAGCCGCAGTCGACGCCGACAACGGTGTAGCAGATGACATGGCTCTTGTGGGCCTCGAGCGGGGAGGAGATGGTAAGGCGGGCAGCGGCGTCGCGGTTGAGGACGTAGACGAGCTTCTGCTTCTCGCAGGCGGCGATCATGGCGGCGCGGCCCTTGGGGTCTACGGCCAGGTACTGCCCCGGTACGATGCGGCGGCACCCGGACTTGCCGAAGGTCTCCTGGTGGACCTTGTCGAAGCGGGCGGCGGCGGGGTTGTACTCGAGGATGACGAGGCGGCCGGAGTCGGAGCCGACGACGAGGTAGTCCTTCTGGGAACCGGTCAGGCGGAACTGAGCGAGGGAGCGGATGACGCCGAAGACCTCGACGGAGTGGAGGGTCTGGATGCGGCCGGAGTCGTCGGGTCGGAGGAGCTCCAGGGTCTTGCCGCGGGCGACGGCGATCTCCTGGGTCTTGCCCCCCACGAAGCTGCCGTTCACGGCGCAGACCACGCCGGTGGCGCGCTGCAGCGTGAGGCTGTAGAGGTACATGGCAGCCGGCTTGGCCCGGGCAGAAAAACCCTAGGAAGAAGGAGCAGCCAAGGGACCTGCCTCCTCCTACCTACACACCTTCCCGCACCACCAAATTAGATGGGCATGGGGAGAGATTGGGGCGTTTTGGGAGGAAAAGGGGGAGGGAAGAGGTCTAGGGTTCCGGCTGGACCGGAGCTCAGGCGAGGTTTATCGTGGGTGATGAGGGAAATGGGTAGGGAAAAAGGTTAGGTGTTCAAAAGTAACATGTCACGGTGTTAAAATCCCAGTTACATATTTTAATATTTTTAAATTTATATAATATGAATATTAATGTTAAAGTGTTATTAAAATTTTCCATACAAGACTTTACATACGAGGGGAGTGTTTGAAAATTACAAGTAAAAAGCAAAAAGATACTGATAAGAAAAACTATAACAACTAGAGGGAAATAAAACCCCAAACATTGTCGGTGTGTCTTAATTAATTACCTCAAAATATTATGATATATCACTCATTTTACTGTAACTTAAAATTTGTGCATCACCCTAATTCAAAATATTAAATTTGAGTTTATTTTGAATGATAGGAGGAGGATATGACAAAAAAAAATGATACAAAATAAGATTTTTTGCATGGAAACCATTGTTAAATGTGAATTTGTAAAAAAATTATTCTTAAAAATACATTAGCAGGTATATCACTGTGTAATCTGAATTGTGCAAAAATGTCATATTTATTTACATACATATCACTTCTTTTTACTAACAACTTGTAAGAAAATCACGCATAAATGGCATTTATGTACTATTTGAATTAACTCAGTGATATACCTGCTAATGTATTTTTAGGAATGATTTTTTTACAAATTCACTTTTAACAATGATTTTCATACAAAAAACTCTACAAAATATGACGTTGTATAACATTTCTCAATAAAAATATTAATATTTGATAATTAGATACTCAATTTTGTTGTAATAAACAAATAGGACATTTAATAACCATGATAAAAAAATATTAATAAAGTGTCAAAGAATTTTATTTTTAATCCGTTTAGAAAAAATTGTCAAATCCTCAACTGTGGTCAATTTACATTTTTAAAATGTCAAAACTTGCATTTAAATCCGTTTTGTTAATTTTATCGAATCTCTAAGTGGATCAATTTCTAGTGACTCTTAAAATCAATCTTAGTCTCACGTTGAGTGACTTGATTGATATAATGTTACCTTGATAAGCTCGCATCGCTCTATGATCTACCCAACAAAGGCGAGAGTTACTCTTGGAGAGCGGTCAAAATAGTAATTTAAATTTGTTTCTAATAGGATCAAACTCGATCACATTCATAATTGACTCTAACCAATTTATAACGGAGATTTTGATTGTATTACCTTATTGTTGTGTACACTTTAATTTATATAACAAGACCGGGCTAGAAAACTTGAGAGAGCAACGACCAGAGTTTCTTGATTTATGAGTCGAGCATCGAGATCGAGCGTCGGATACCGGATCTCCGTAAGAAGGGTGGAGGCGACAACCGTGTAGAGGCTTGGAGGAGATAGTTGAGCATTGACGATCAAATCTTCCTACATAGAGAAAAAGAAGTCCGCAAGGGGGGGTAATATGTTCCTAGAGAACTCTCAAATGTTTAAGTTCACCGCGAGGAGAAAGGCTCAGTGATGAGATACCAGAGAGAGTTTGACAGCTGGTAAGAGGGTGTAGATAAAGGAGGAATGAGAAGAGTAAATATTGAGATCACCTTGGCATCGATGGAGAAGGCTGTTGTGACATATTTTTATAGTATTTGAGTCGAGGAGCATTAAATATCGACCTCACTGCAAAGACAAGCGTGTCTACAAAGTTCAAGCTGTACCACACACATCTCAGCGCATGATTCATCAAGACGTGAGAGGGAACGTAGTCGTAGAGCGTCGGGCAGTGAGTGTTGGGCAACGTGCAGGGTTGGTGGTGGAGAGATGTGCGAGGGCGACGTGCAAAGGCAGTGACAAAGCAGGATATCGGCCCACCTGTCATTCAATCGTACGCACGTTATCTATTGACGTTTGCGATTATTAATGCAGTTGAAATTCAAAAATAAGCATGACACGTCTAAAGCATCAAGAAGTTGTCACGTATCTGAATTCGATAATTAGTACGGAGAGCCCATGTCACTTATGATAAGGAATTGTAATAATAAATAACTTGTAATGATGTATAAGATAGAACGTCCGACTATTCTTCCCGTTCAATCTAATTTGCTCTAGATTTACCTTGTCTTTTTGTATTCCCAATTCACCGTACCTTTCTAGATTATCAACTGGTGAAATTTTCATTTATTATTCACCACATCTTCGTGCAAACCCCCCGTGTCTATCGTAACATTTTTCCATCTTCCGTCTTTTGCTCTATAATTTTAGATTCTCAAATGGTCACGTTTTTATTTACTCGCCACCATTTTTTTGACCCTAACCTGCTTCGACTTAGGTCGGACATTGATTACCATGCTCTTATTTGAAACTAGTTTTTGTCGAGTTAGAGACAACTATAGTTCATTATCTTTTACTTACTCATCCATATATATATATATATATACATTGGTTAAAGTAATGCACTAAGTGCGTGTGCTTTTACTCTTTTTTTTCAGATTTTCGTGATAAAATAACTAAGTGAAAATCTATATATGGACAGGGATAGATAAAATTAATTTATAAGTATCTATTTATAATCGCAGTCTTTCCAAGTATGGTTTGTTGACTCGGTGTAACTCGCACTGACTCGAGCGTACCGTATCGACTGAGAGGAGTAAATGTTGGGATCACCTTGATATAGATGGAGAAGGTTGTTGTGACCTATTTTTATAGTCTTTTAGTCGAGGAGCATTAAATGTCGACCTCACCGCGCATATGAGCGTGTCTACGAAGTTCAAGTTGTACCGCACACATCTTGGCGCACGATCCATCAAGACGTGAGAGGAAAGATAGTCGTAGAGCGTCGGACAGTGAGTGTTGGGCGACGTGCGGGTTTGGTGGTGCAACGACGTGCGAGGACGACGTGCAGAGGCAGTGACAAAGTATGATGTCGTGCCACATGTCATTCAACCGTACACACGTTATCTATTAACGTTTGTGGTTTTTAATACAATTGAAATTTGAAAATAAGCATGACACGTCTGAAGCAGCGAGAAGTTGTCACGTATTTGAAATCGATAGTTCATACGGAGAGCTCATGTCACTTATGATAAAGAATTGTAACAAGAAATAACTTGCGATGATGTTTGAGATAGAACGTCCAACTACTATTCCCGTTAAATCCAATTGGCTCTAGATTTGCCTTGCATTTTTGCATTCCCAATTCACCGTACCTTTCTAGATTCCAAATTTGTGAAATTTTCATTTATTATTCACCACATCTTCGTGCAAATCCCCTATGTCAATCGCATCATTTTCATATATTCCATCTTTTGCTCTACAATTTTAGATTCTTGAATAGTCACGTTTTTATTTACTCGTCCACATTTTTTTTGCCCTAACCTACTTCGACTTAATTCAGACATAGATTACCATGCTCTTACTTGAAACTGATTTTTGTCGAGTTAGAGACAACTATAATTCATTATATTTTACTGACTCATCTATATATATATATATATATATATATATATATATATATACACACACACATTAGTTAAAGTAATGCACTAAGTGCGTGTGCTTTTGCTTTTAAAAGTTTTCTTTTCAGATTTCCGTGATAATAGAATGAAAACTATACAGGGGTAGGGGGATGGATAACTTTAATTTCCAAGTATTTATTTATAATCGCAGCCTTTCCAAGCATGGTTTGTTGACTCGGTGTGACTCGCACTGACTCGAGCGTATCGTATCAGATCTGAAAGAAATCGGTCCCAGATCCATCTTGGATCGACCAAGTTGAGACGAGCCATCACCGTAGCAGTCGGCCAGCAGTGATCAACCCGATTTCCAACATATTTGCACGATAAAAAAGGTGAATATTGTCGAAGAAGCTTGATGAGATGATTTTAGCTAGATTCGAGCCGTTTCAAGGCTGATTTGAGCTGGGGAGGGGACTGCCCAAGTTTTGGTCATGCAACACATGTACTAATCTCCGTAAGGGAGAAGACCTATATTTTGGTCATACAACACCCACGATGGGAGTTGAAACTCTCTTGAATTTGTCTGATTCTTTCAGTGGGGGTGGCTCAACTAAAGTCTCCACTTATCCACGTATTTGGAAAATGTACGTGTAAACACTTAGTGCAACACATAGATTGTCGTGCTTTTACTTAAAACTAGTTTCAAGTAAACACTTGGTGCAACGCATAGATCATCGTACTTTTACTTAAAATTAGTTTCAAGTAAACACTTCGTGCAACACGTGCATTAATTACACCAATCGATGTAATTAGTGCAACACTTTTTATTTATTTATTTGTAGTGGTCTCCACGTCAAACTATCTCGGTGTGCCAATCACGTCACCAAGAGGCGTGGCGTGAGGGGCACGTGAAAATAAAACTTTAATATTGTGAATAGTGAAATTGGGTCAATTTCACTATTTATATGTGATATTTTTTAAAAAACGTGGTCCCCACGCCACTTCTTTTGGTGACGTGACCAATACGCCAAGCTAGTTTAACGTGAGAGCAACAAACAAAAATGTTGCACTAATTACACCGGTGGATGTAATTAGTGCATGTGTTGCACCAAGTGTTTTTCAGGTAAAAGCACGCTAATCTATGTGTTGCACTAAGTGTTTACACGCATATCTCCCAAATACATGAATAAGTGGAGACTTCAGTTAAGTCACCCCCACTGAAGGACCGGACAAATTCAATAGAGTTTCAACTCCCATCGTGGGTGTTGCATGACCAAAACTTAGGTCTCCTCCCTTATGGAAACTAGTACATGTGTTGCACCGAGTGTAATTAGTGCATGTGTTGCACTAAGTGTTTACTTAGTTCAGACATATATTACCGTACTTTTACTTGAAACTAATTTTTGTCGAGTTAGGGGCAATTATAATTCCTTAGATCTTACTGACTCATCCTTATCAGGGCTGTCAATGGGCCGGGCCGGTCCGATAGGCCCGCGGGCTTGGCCCGATTTCGGGCCGGGCCGCAAGGTCATTTTTGGCCCGCGGGCTTTTAGTCGGGCCTAAAAACCCGGCCCGACTTGACTCGCGGGCCGGGCTCGGGCTTTGAGTTCGGCCCGCGGGCCGGCCCGGCCCGTTCTTTTTTTTTATTCCCACATCAAAATTTAAAAATTATTTAGTTAAAACTATGTTATTTTACTTAATGATAAATTTTAAAACACTCTTTTTACACAAATTATGTAATTAATATCAAAATTTTAATTAATTTAGTGAGATTATATGTTTTATATTATTATTTTTATTATTTTATTTAAGTTGTCGGGCCGGGCCGGGCCTTAGTCGGGCTTTGAAATTTTTACATAATGTCGGGCCTGACCCGGCCCGGCCCGACTTTAGTCGGGCTTTGAAATTTTTACATAATGTCGGGCCTGACCCGGCCCGGCCCGACATAAGTCGGGCCCGGGCCGGGCTCGGGCCTTAATGTTGAGAAGTCGGGCCCGGGCCGGGCCGACCTAAGCCCGGCCCGGGCCCGGCCCATTGACAGCCCTAATCCTTATCCATCCATCCATACATACATACACACACACATGTATGTATATATATATATATATATATATACAAAGTAACGTGCTAAGTGTGTGTGCTCTTGCTTAATTTTTTTCATATTTTCCTGATAAAAATATTAAATCAAAACCTATATAGGGACAGGGACAGATAAATTTGATTTACAAATATCTAGTCACAATCGCAGTCTTTCAAAACATGGTTTGTTGACTGAGTGTGATTCGCAGCGACACGAGCATATCATACCAGATCTTGGAGAAACTGATCTCAAATCTATCTTCGATCGATCAAGTTGAGACTAGTCATCACTGTAGCAGTCGGCCGGCAGTGATCGAGTCGATTTCCAACGTGTCTGCATGACAAAGAGGTGAATCTATTGTCGAAGGAGCTTGAGGATATGAGTTTAGCTAGATTCGAGATATTTCAATGATGATTTGAGCTATGGGAGGGGCATTGCAAGTCTGCTGGGGGGCTACCAGCATGGGGGAGGTGGCTACCGAGGTTGGGGAGCTGGAAGTTTAATCTACAAGTAGGGGGGCCGCCGGAGTGAGGGAAGAAGAAGGGGGTTGTCTAGGTGAGGGTGGAGGAGGATGGGGTGGACGTGGACTGAGTCGGCCTGAGTCGCATGCGACTCAGACATATCGCACCAGATCAAGATAAAGCCGGTCCGATAAGAATCACAAAGTCTGACGCACCTTGTTTCAAAATATCCATACACAATTGTGGTATGTGGGATTCTCTGGTGTACATAAAAATGACATTAATATTCGATTAAAGTAACGAAAAAAAATAAGTTTTAGCTGCAGTTAACATGTTATAAAAATAACGTGTACCTTGAACTAGAGAATCTAACGACAATAATTGAGAATTCTAAGTCATCATATAATCTTAGTCTTGGTTGATAAATTGCCACGGAGCTGATTGGGTCTTGGTGACTTCTAGAATGAGCACTATTTGCTGTTAATTTCTCTAAACAATGTTAATACATGTGAGTTTTTACATCAACATGCCTCCTCCTTGTATGCATGTCACTAGGTAGAACACCTTCATTTGACATTAGCTTTATTTGAATAACAAGACTAATTGCTTCTTCCCTTCGGTTGATTTTGCTTTTTTTTGTTCCCATAATATGTTTTTGATCAACTAAATTTTAGAGTTTTTTTACAAATAAATTATTGTTATAAGTGGATGTATAAAAATAGTTATTCCTAAAAATATATCAACAAATGTACCACTGCGTAAAATAAACTAGTGCATAAATGACATATAATACTATCTAAACATATTTTTTTACAAGTTTTTGACAAGGAGAGTAGTATACCTACAAATAAAAATGGTATATTTACAACTTAGTGATATGTCTATTAATATATTTCTAATAGCGGTTTTTTTACAAATTTATGTGTACCAATTATTTATTTACAAAGAAATCCCAATTTTGACTCCATAACTTCCTGGTTAAGTTTTCATCATCTGTCAGGCTTCAACAGTCGGCAACAAATATTTTCTAGTGACTACATCTATTTGTGTTCTGAGGACAACAAAGCACGTGACGGATGCACCATGGAGAAAGGTAGAGAGATTCAGTTTATGCTAATGATTCATCAGAGCAACATTGAATCATAAAGCATAATGGTGTTCTTCCTTTTGAGCAGTTGTCTAGGATGTTGATTCTAAAAATTTTGATGCAATAAAAAAAAACACTGAATCTATATGTTACTTATTTCTACCTTCTCAGTAATCACTGTCAAGCCATAAATATTATAAGAGAAACACTTAGTGCAACACATGCACTAATTACACCCACTAGTGTAATTAGTGTAAACCTTTTTATTTATTATTATTATTTTGTTAGTAGCCCTCATATCAAGTTAGCTTAGTATATCAGTCATGCCACCAAGAGACGCGGTGTGGGAACCACGTAAAAAACTCCAACCTTATAAATAGTGAAATTATGTCAATTTCACTATTCACAATGGGATTTTTTTCACGTGGTCCCCACGTCACGTCTCCTAGTGACGTGACCGATATATTAAGCTAGTTTGACGTGAGGACCACTAATTTTTTTTAAAAATAAAGATTGTTGCACTAATTGCACCAGCGGGTGTAATTAGTGCATGTGTTGTACTAAGTATTTCTCATATTTCAATGGCAATCATTAAAAGCAATAGAAAAGATTGAGGTGAGAGATTAGAGAGTAAATACTGGTATGACCAGTAAGAGATAATTAACAAATCATGCATCAACATATATTAAGGCATACAATAGTAAATGCTCAAATGAAGACATGCAAGACAACTAAGGATATTGCCCAATGAGAAATATCTTAAGATCTTCTTACCAAATTCCAATCCAGATTACGCAAGACAAGGTTTGACGGACCGGTCGTACTGGTCATTTGTTGGTACAGTATAGTATGGTATGGTACCGTTGTGTACCCATATAAAGAAAGACATTTGATACATCTATTATTGGTAAAATAATATACATTTCTTATTAGCTATCTTGGTTAATGTGTGTGTTGTTAAACCGGATGGTCAGTTAGAATCTTAGAAGTGTTCATGTTTTCCAAAATTTTGTTGGCTTTGATTTTTAAAGAAGAAGGGAAAAAACATGGCCTTTGTTTCGAACTTGAGACGTCAAGTTAATATGAACCGCTTTCAACCAACCTAACTACCGAGACGTATTTAATATAAAATAAAATATATAATATTTAAAAGGATATGAGTAATATATCGGTTACATATCATGCACTGGTCATATCGATCACCGACTAGTATAATCCGGTACATGACGTACCACCGTATCGATTTGTCAAACCTCGACGTAAAGTCATTTGCATATTGGTTATTGTATCACAATAAATAACCACTTTAAAGTTTCCTGTAATGAAATATAACATAGGTGACTCTATTCTCCAACACAACTAGATATCCAATCACAATATCCACACGAATTCTGAAACATGCTTATAGAGCATGTGGGGGCTCTGTTTTATATATTTTAAACTTCATTCGGGACAACCATAGAGAATTCTCATGTATGGCTTCTATTTTTTCAAGTGGGTGATGCCCACAAATCTTGAAATGGTTCGACTTTGTGAGCTCAATATTCAGAAGAAATTAACAAAATTTGTGGAGGAAAGGCCAGCATGCTTTGATTATGAAATAGTTTAAGGGCACCATTCCATAGGATCAATTGTTGATTAAGACAAAATCTACACGTGATGCCCTGTATTTATAGACAGTCTCCTTTCAATAGTTATAACTCTGTAAGTGCGTGAACAAGCGAGAAGTATTATGTTTCAATGACATCTAGCATCGGTCAAATAAAATGAAAAAGGTCATTCAGTGTCTCAAATGAAAGCTCGGTGAAAATGACAACTCAAAGGATAAAATTGATGTCAACGCCACGAATAAAAATATATATGCTCAGTGATTTGAAAGACACACACCTAGGCCTACTATGATAACATAATAAGTCTGGTTAGGATGTCTTATTCAGGGTTGGGTGAGTTGTCCTAATTTGATTCATTTGACTTAATCGGGGTCGGATATGGATTACAATGGATTTTCTCATTCCCGTAAAAAATGTGGAATAACATAACTGGGGTCAGATAAGAATAGAGGGTGGACATGCCATTCCGATTAGACCACCCTCCTCTATTCTAATATGTTATCCAAGTGAGCCATATAGAACTAAAAGGTCATTTGCTATATTCTGGATCATTAAGTTTTGTACAAAAAAAAATCTATTATACACGTCATAAGGTCATTTATTAGGTTGCCCAAGTGTTAATAAGTCGCCCCCGCATTCTTTAAACTGAAGGGCATGAGCGTATAACAGTAGAGCGAGCCCATGATCGGTGATGAAAGCGGTATTGTCTTCGTTGGGTTTGTCCATACTTATATGGTGGTATCCGAAATACGCGTCCAAAAAACTTAACATATTGTGCATGAATGTCACGTCTATCGGAAGGTCATTTATTGTGTTATGCAAGCACATCTGTAGCATTCACGAGAACTACTACAAATTCTATTTAGAGTCTTGAAAAAAGTTTTCCATCACTAATTCACTTGAGCATTAAGGCATAGTAATCCATTAACTTGCTCTACAACATCACTAAAATGTTAAAGCTTTCCATTCATATGTGCTTTGATACATGCAGACTCGATAAGTACCGATGAAAAATATTGGGTTGAAGAAAACACAGAAACCCAAAAGAGGTTGGAGATAAAACATTGGGACACAAAACGGTTTATTTTAATATATATTTTATTATTAATAATATATATATACATATTTTTATTATATATATATATATATATAGCACTTGATAAAATTCATCGATGAAATAAGATTCATGTAGTTGACTCCAAATAACAAGATAAGACTCTGATGATGATAGTGATTTCATTATATACATTTCGTTCTCAAAATATCCTCTTTAATTTCAAACATATAAATGCCATTCCAAATATGCATGTATCATTTCTAGACCAAATTTCCAGTCATGCAAAATAGGTCCGGATTCCTTGCCATGTTTGATGAATCACATTGATTTATTACATACCACATCGTTCACACGAGGGCTCCACGTACGCAGAGCAAAGAATCGTGTGCAACAATGCTACAAACATTACTCATTTTATTGAGGCCTCATTTGGGAACAAATGTGAGAATTATTTATGGGACTTCCAATTATTGAGAAGTTACGACATATTGTAAGCGTTTCCAAACCGTTTACACACATCTTCGGTTTATGTGTATGGATGCTTTTGGGGCGAAGAAAGAGAAAAGCTCGTGTATACGTCAAGTTAAATTTGAGGAAGCTCCTCTTGCCCAACTTCAGACGCTTCTTCATTATTAAAAAGTCTTGACTCACTGCTGTCACATGTGAAGTGGACTTTATTGAAAAGAGAGCGCCACAGGCGAGATACCAAATGAGACCTAAAATATCTCGGGGATTTGGGTCCAAACATAAGTTGTAAATGGGTCCCATACCAAATTTGCAAATCTCAAATTTGCATACTAGCGCACACCATGATCTAAGTATTTATACAATTTTTTATATCGAGTTGCTCGGATGGACACCACTCCTCCCTGCAAGGAAGGACACCCATATTTGGGTCATGCAACACCCACGACGGAGGTTGCAACTCTCTTGATCTTTTTTTGTTCTTTAGTGGGGGTAGCTCAACTGAAGTCTCCACTTATCAACGTATTTGGGAGATGCCCGTGTAAATACATTCCAACATCTTGAGAGAGGCGCTTCCCACAAGCATTTGGACGTACTTTTTGGCAAATGTTGACGGCTCGGTCGTACTGGCCGTATCATTTTTTTGTCGGTACGGTACAATACGACGTCATACCGTACTGTATTGAGCTATGTCACGAATGAAGAGTTATTTAATAAATATATATTATTATAAAATATAACAAATATTATTTGTAGTTTAGTGGTTAGTGGGTGTGTTAGTTATGTGTGACGTAAAATAGTCCGTTCTCATAATTGTCATGAGTTTTTGGGCATATTTTTCCTAAAGAATAATGAAAAAATTAAGAAAATGGTGTGACTAACGCGTTTCGAATCCGAGTCTCAACGTTTCGAAAGAACACTTCGAATGAAATTACATGTGAAAAATTATTTAACATAAAATAATATACACAGTATTTAAAAGAAGATAAGTAACGTATTGGTTATATACTATAGATCGGTCGCATCGATCTTTGACTAGTATGATCTGATATGGACGGTTGATTCGTAATGGATCGATTTGTAAAATCATACTTTTTGGAACTCAAATTGTTAGTTATGTCATCCCCATTCACCTCCCCAATATCTCTTATGACAAAAAAATAAAGTATTTATACAGTCATGGTGTCATAACTCTCACGATGGGGGTTGCAACTCTCGTGAATTTTTTTGGAACTAGTGAGGGTGGTCTGAATGAAGGCTCTTCTTATTCGCGCATTTAGGGAGTGCGCGTCTAGGCGCCTCCAATTTCTCTAAGGGGCCGTTTGGTATCGGGTTAGAGCGGGGATATCCCCGCTCTAATCCCATTCTACGTTTGGTATGGCTAAAATGGGCGGGGATAAGCTGGGTTAAGGGAAACAGGGTTAATCCCAATTTTGGAGTTAGAAACGGGGATAAGTCATTCTCATTCCAACCTTTTGTTGGAATGACTTATCATCATTTTTCTAACCCTCTTTCACTCATTGTGTACCAAACGTACGTGAGAATAAGACTAGACATAAATTATCTTAGAATGATTTACACCTATTCTCCTCAACTTTTATCCCGATACCAAACAACACTTGAAGAGTCGCATCTCGAAGATGTTTAGATGTATATTTTGGAGCTCCCGTTGTTATTCTCCCGTCCCCCATTCTCCTCCTTGGTATCTCTCGTGACCCAAAAATAAAGTATTTTTACAGTCATCACGTTGCAACTCGTGTATGATTGATTTATGTACGTATGTTTTTTATTTATCTCCCAATCATTTTAAGCGGTTCAATCCCGAATGCACAGTATACCCCAAATTTGTAATGGCCAACACCCGGTGCTGCTCGGGAACGGAGGAGGATAAAATGGGATCCCTTGGTGGGCCGGGCCGGGCCGGGTCGGGCCGGATTACACGCGGAAGGAGAGAAAGCTGCCCCAGTATGGAAGAGCGTCATACGCGCCGCAGCGCCCCGGAACCTCTCGAGTGCAAAAACCCTTCCCTCTCCATATTCGCGTTGCAGAGCTCCCGAAGCATCGAGAGAGCAGCCGCCGCTCGCCGCTCCTCTATCTCTAGCTCCGTCCACTCCGCTCCCTCCCTTGAGGCAAGTGGTGCCGCAGAGAAGGGGGGCTCGGGGTTCGGTGATCCAGGCATCCGGCTGCCGAGAGGGGTGGTGGAGCCATGGCGATCGCAGCGCAGACGCCCGACATCCTCGGGGAGCGCCAGTACGGCCAGGACGTCCGCACCCAAAATGGTGGGCCAGCACCTCCTCTTCTTCCTCCCCTCCGGCGTCCTCCCTCCTATTTTCTTCATCTTCTTCTTTCCCCTTTCTTTTTCCCGCCCGTGGTGCTGATAGACTTCCCGGCCGGGCACACTTTTCACCCACAGACATTTGGATGAAAGAATGCTGCGATTCTTCAAAAAGTGACCACGTCATTTCTGTTTCGTTGATCGTTTTCTGATTATCATTACTCTTTTCATTCGGGCTGTGGTTGGTGGGCAGTGATGGCATGCCAGTCGGTCGCAAACATCGTGAAGTCGTCGCTCGGACCGGTTGGGCTCGACAAGGTGATGTGCCTCACCGCGTCTTGCTTCTGCTGCTACTGTTTTCTCTGGTATCCTTTTGCTGTAGGGGTCAAGGAAGGTCTGGCATTGTTGGGAAACTGGTGGTCTCCATGCTCTGTGCACTATTTGCAGTAATTTATATCTGTATTTTAGATACAAATCTGAAGTATTTCCAGCTTCTTTTGGGTCTCGTGTGCATATTGTTTTAGACACTGTCAAATGGCATTGGGAGCTCGACCTTCATTGAAGTAGTGGCAGAAATAGGTAAAACATTGAGTCTGCTGGACGTGGAATTAGCAAAAGCTCCCTACAGTATACGGTTAGAAGCCATCTGAAATATCTAAGTTTTTTGTGTATCACTCATAATTCGAAAAAGCTATCTGCCTTCAGAAGCCACCTAAAGTGACTGAGTTTGTCGTGTGTATATCACTCTCGTAACAGCGAGTACTCAGGTGGAGTGAAAATGATGATTCTGCAACTGAGTTTGTCGTGTGTATATCACCCTATTAACCGCGAGTACTCAGATGGAGTAAAAATGATGATTCTGCAAGCACTCTTTGATCCTCCAGGCACCCCCTTCCAGTACTTGCAATTTCAAAAGATTTGGAAATTCACTTGCAACATATAAGCACTTTCTGTGAATGTTACATGTCTATTGGCCCTACAAACGTACATATTTGTTGCCATTTATGCAGCCTGATTACCTTTTTCCCCATAATTTTTCAGATGCTAGTTGATGACATTGGTGATGTAACGATCACCAATGATGGGGCCACAATTCTTAAGATGTTAGAAGTTGAGCATCCTGCAGCAAAGGTTGACAATCTAAACAAGTTTCTGATGTTCATGTTGGATCGCTATTGCTTCTTACATGTTTGGCATTTCCATTCAATGAGTCTCAGGTTCTTGTTGAGTTGGCTGAACTTCAAGATCGAGAAGTTGGTGATGGCACGACCTCCGTTGTCATTATAGCAGCAGAATTTCTTAAGGTTAACTACAAGTTGAGATGTAGATTTGCTAGCTAGATATTTGTTCCCTTTGATATGATTTGGTATCAGAAAAAAGTGTTTCTGTCTTGTCCACCTATGCAGAGAGCAAATGATCTAGTAAGGAACAAGATTCACCCAACATCCATTATCAGCGGATATAGGGTAAGTCTACAACAAGTGATTGCAATTCTTTGCAAATAAAGGGCCTTCACATACTTGCCAATATCAACATTTCTAAAATATTAATACGATGTTCAGTGGCAAAAGAGAAAGGAAATCTAGCTTTATGAGTTCCAAAATTCGTCTCTTTCTAATTTTTTGTCCACAATTCCCTTTTGAACAGCTGGCAATGAGAGAAGCTTGCAAATTTATTGATGAGAAGCTTGCAATTAAGGTACTTATATGAATGTTCAAGAATGGCTCACAACTTCAGAATTCACCAAGTGAGCAATTTGTTCCCCCTGAACGGCAATGCATCCTTTTATGCATATGCAGGTTGAAAAGCTGGGGAAAGAGTCACTTATAAATTGTGCTAAGACAAGCATGTCATCAAAGTTGATTGGCAGTGACAGTGATTTTTTTGCCAGCCTGGTAAGTTGGATTTAGCTTTATGCATGATTTAATATTAGAACTTTAAGCGTAATGCCACCAATAAGCATCACCGTTTGTTTGCCCTTTCCTTTTGGAGGAAGGGTGGAACGTACCACCAATTTGATTAAAATTAACAGAGGAGGTACATCCAAACAGATGGGGGAGGAGAGGTTCCTAGCCCATTTAAAGAAAAATGAACGAAAAATTAGGAGGATAGAAATTTAATTTCTCTCCCCCATGCATCAGCAGGTTTGTTTAGAAAAAATCCTGCTAAAAAAATATAAAAAATGAATCACTTTAAAGCAGATTTTCTTTATACAACCCCTGCTTCCTTGGAAGAGACCATCATTCCTTTCTCTCCATATGCTCCAAAAGATGGCATGAGGAATGATGAAGAGTAATTTAGTTAGCACTTCTCCAAGTTGGTTTTTAAACTTCTGAAATGTATCCACATGTCCTGAAGAGATGTGAAGTCATACTGAAAGAAGCCATGTTTCCAAAGACTCCCCATACTTGACAACTGAGTGGACAGTTATAAATAAATGCTTTACATCCTCAAGGTATTGGACGCACAAGGAGTACATGATCTCAGTGTAGGTTTTACCAAGCCCCTTCAACCCGTTCACAATCTTGATGAATCTTGTCAACATTTCGTTGATATACTTGTGGGACTCCATTCTGAGCATCTTGTACTTTTACCTGGGTTGTTCCTTCATAAGTTACCTCTAGGTTGTCTCAGATCTCCTTAGCTGAGGAGCAATCAGATTGTTGATCCAATGTGATTATGCCCTATCCAACATGATCCCGATCTGCTAATCCCTGATTCTTATGGGAGCTCGTCCGGTTGGATTTGTGGTATCGGCCTTGATTGGCTGATCTAGGGCTGGATCATGGATGACCTTGGATTGGCTGATCCATGCTGATCTCAATTAGCCATTGGGATTCCAGTGGCTAACTAAACTAGCTGTTGGAGACTATGGCTAAACGATAGCTAGTTTGGGCTGAGGAGTGGGGAAGTTCTCGGGGCTATAAATGGCCACCATTTTGCCATTCTCATCCTCATCCTTTGCCATTCACTCTGTAACCTTTTCACCCTCTCTCACTCTCTATTGCAGGATGTTTATGTGAGAGCATCTCCTTCTCCCTCTCTGACCTCCTCTCCCTTTCTTACTCTCTAGAGCAGGATGTTTATGTGAGAGCAATTGTATCTCTTCCAATTCTTATGGCTCCTGTTTAGAGTTGGATAATTTTCAAAAAGGTGATGAGCATTGGAAGGGATCTGGTTACTCTGATATGGAGGGCTGATCTCGGTTATTTACAATGATTAAGGTATGCTGTTTTAATTTTTTTCATACTTTTCTAAAATCTTTACGTTTTTTTTCAATGCAAGAAGAGGCTGATTCTGGCCAAGGAAGGACCGCTGGGTTGGTCTGGGTCGATGAGGGATTGGATCAGATTGGGAGGCCTGAATTGACCTTTGGCTGGCTGATCTGTGCCCAATCTCTGATCCTTCTTTCCTTGATTGCAAGACTCTTTTACTTCCTTTCATTGCTTCCATTATTTTCCAAAAGAAAGTTGGCCACCCATGGGTATTGAATGAGTGATATCTCTTTCTGAGGATGTAAGTTCAATCGCCCTAGGTTTTAAAAACTGTTTTTGGGATTGGAACCGATTAGGCTGATCCCAGTTCCCTGTTTCCTCCCAATTGGAACCAGACTGGTTTCAGCCAGTGTCAGTCATAGTTTAATAAGGCACTTGCCTAGCTGGGAAGGCATTTCTTGGGGACCAAGATGTGCATATGCCCATTGGCCCCCCAAAAAAGCGGCCCAACTTGCTGACTTTGGCAGGCTAAGTGGCTCCAAGGCACCTGCCTGCATCCCTAGGGTCCACCTTGTCCAACCCAAACTAAAACCTAGATCTAAACATAAAACGTTAGCCCCCCGCCCCCATTTGTAACTTCCCCTGTTCACCTCCCAATCTCCCCACCTTCGCAGCTAGGGTTCCATTGCCGCTGTTTCCTCCTGCCATCACTGCTGCATTCATTGTCTCTCACCTCTGGCCTCCTAGTGACACTCTTCCGTTGTCTCCCGCTGCTGTGACCTGGTACACCCCCCCCTCAAACCACACACATTCACACACTCTGGAGCCCACAATTTCTCACTGTCGGAGCCCGGTTTCATTCCCTCTGTTGCCTATGCAATAGGGGCTCAGCCCCCTCTCTCTCTCGCCCCCCACAAGGGGCTCTGCTGCACCCCCCGGCACTTACAAGGGGCTCTACTCCAATCCTCTTTTCCTCTTTCTTTTCTTCTCTCGCCCCCTACACCCAAGCCCACATTTGTACATGGGCCTCCACCTCTCTCTCTCTCTCCCCCTCTCTCCCTTCTCTCCCCACACCCCTACCGGAGTCCAAAAGGGGCTTTGGTGCACCCCCCCTCGCACCCCTACACTTGAGCCCACATTGGCACAGGGGGCTCCACCCCCCTTCTCTCTCTCGCCTGAGCCCAAAAGGGGGTCTGGTGCACCCCCTCTTAAAAAAACCACTCTGCCCTACCTGAGCCCACAGGGGGCTTTGCTCCACCTCTCTCTCTCTTCCCCTAAGCCAACAGTGGCATAGGGGGGTCCACCCCCCCTCTTGATTGAATTTCGTATTTAATTTGTTATATATTTTACATTGATAATTTTGATTCTCATTATTGTTCATTATCTTATTATCTTTATGTTCATTTTTCTGCAATCGATATTTTTTAATGCATTACCATTCAATTTTGCGTTGCAACATGTACTTTTTCCATATGTTTTATTCTTAGTATGTGCACTAAGGGCACGTATTTTTTGGTTTTTAAAGAGGCACCAAGGTGTTGCCTAGGCACTGTTATGTGGATGTCTTGTCGCCTAAGTGCTTAGGCTCCCCAAGAATGCCTTGAGTCATCTTGTTGCCTTGACAACTATGGTTTCAGTCTGGTTCCACCAGTTTTTACTACCATGCAGTCGCCTATGGTGTCATGTCATTTTCTGTAAACAATATAAAGCACACGACTGATTGTTTCAGCTGGTGGGTGGTTGTTGACCCCATAAAATATTTCATTGATTTCAGAATGAATTTTGATGGTGCCCATTTAGGCCTTAAGAAACATGTTTATTTGACTGCTGACTCAAATAAACATGTTTGATAAAGAAAACATTCCAGGAGCAGCCATTTGATTCCACCCGAAGGTAAACAGCATGATTTCCACACCACATAATTCCAAGTCAACAGCATGCAATGAAAGTTGAGAACATAGTGAAACTAAAGGAGGAATTTGATTACAAAAGCTTGTGCAGAAAGCTTGACATAGAATTAGATAGACAAATATCTGAGAATGAAAGACAGCATAAAGATTTTGGAGATGAAACTTGACAGGGGCTATATCTTCCCCCCTACTTTATGACAGATCGAAAGACCCAGAAATGTGAACTTGAGGATCTACTTATCTTAAATACATGAGAAAAAGATTTCAAGCATCAATGCTGTTGTAAAAGTATTGGACCTAGCCTTAAAGGGACAAAGACCTCTCCTAATTGTATCAATGCCCTGGCAACTCTCATCCTCAGCAAGCTTCGTGATGGAATTGAGGTCTGTGCCATTAAAGCTCCTGACTCTGGAGAAGATAGGAAAGTCATTGTGCAGGGTCTTGCTACTCTTATTGGTAGTAATGTTATAACTGAAGAACTTGGTTTGAACCTTGAAAAGGAGGAATTTGATATGCTCGGTACACGCAACAAGATAACAATCTCCGAAGATGACACTGCCGTTCTTGATGGGGATACCTTTCTCGGTGATGATCTAAAGAATAAAATACGTTGTGGACATCGTTGAAGAAGTGGAATTGGCTCAGCTAGGATCCAGGCTTCCAGAGGATGGATTCAAATAGCTAATGGATGCTGTTGATGTGGATGGCATTGGGACCATACCTATGCTAATGTTCAGTTGAAAGAAAAGTGTAAGGCTACTGTTCCCTCAGATGGATTGTGCAGTTAGAACAAAGATTAGGAAGCCAAACATCAAGGGTGTGCCTCTGGTTGAGTCATTTACTTTGGATCAGGTTCTGGAGCACATGAGAAGCCTGAAGTAATGGATTGGATTGAGTAAAGTAAAGGTAACAAAAGATCAAGCAGTTGAATATGTGAGATGGGAGACCTATTATTTGAGCCACCCCCGATATATTGTGCAAAATGTTATGGCCACATGAAGCATAACAGGGCATATCACACCATGGTTAACAGTGATAGTATAACAAGTGGAGCTGGACATTTATTTGGATGCTCTAACTACAATGGATTCAGAGCAGAAATCTGCAGCATGCTCTAACTACAATACTCTAACAGTGAGACCAATGGTAAACCAACTCCAAGTTTCCCTATCAAGGAATATAATAGGAGGGGTTTAATCCAAATGAAGAAAGGGATTTGCTTGATGAGCATCTAAGTTCACATGTGACTAAAGGATCATCTACTCAAAATGGCTTATCCAATGAAAGAATTTTCAGTCCTCCTAAGGAAGATTCATTATTCAGTTCAGTTGATGCAAACACTCACATGGTCTCACAAGAAAAGAGCCAAAGACAAGATGAGAATCCTCCGTACAAGTCAAAAAAACACAAAGAAGCTTTCCACGTGTTGAGGGGAATTTTTTTTAAGAAGTACGGACTCCTTTTATAGAAGAAAGAGACCCCATAGGCCGGAGGGGCCCTCCACCCTGCCTGCAGGCCGGAGGGTGCTCCTCCACCCTGCTGACAGGCCGGAGGGGCCCTCCGACCTGCTGGCAGGCCGGAGGAAAACCCTCCGCCCTGTTAGCAGGCCGGAGGGAGTTCCTCCGCCCTGCTAGCAGGCCGGAGGGGCCCTCCCCCTGCTAGCAGGCCGGAGGACCCTCCTCCGCCCTGTTAGCAGGCCGGAGGGGGGTTCTCCGCCCATGTGGCCCTGCGGTTAAAAAAAAAAGAGAAGAAAGAAATAAAAGGAAGAAGGGAGAGATATAAATGCTGCGGTTACATAATATGAAAAGGCAGGGAGGAGAAGATGAAGGGTGTTACCTTTTGAGATTCCACCGGAGGAGAAGAAGATGAAGCCCCTCCGCCCTTTCTCCAAGCCAATATACAAAGCTCCCACTAGGAGCCAAGAAGAAGACAAGAAGAAAAAGAGAAGACAAGGAAAGAAAAAGGAGACAAGGACAGCCACTGCGTAAGGAATACAAGCACAGCAACCTTTCTTTTTCAGCAGGTCGCAGCCCTCTTTTTGGTGGGGTTTTGTTAAGACAAGGTCTACTTTATGTGGAGTGGATGTTTAAGGAAATTTGACTAAAATACCCTCTATTAAGTGTGATATGTACAAAAAGGCCTAAATAGGCTCAAGTAAATTCAAGTGCTTCTACATACAGCTATTTGATGGGCTAGGAAAAATATTGTTTCAAGTTCTTATATTCAAGACCCCACGGGAGGTTATGACGTACAAAATTATGTATTTATCCCTACTTTGTTGGGAAATCGCATAAATATTCAGAACGGATCAAGCAAGAACCTTTTAAAAAATCTAAAATTCAATGGTGAAGGTCTCATTACTCCCTCATGTAGCTAAAGTTGGCAAAAATCATACCAAGACTACGAGGATATAAAATTGCAAATATACCCTCAAAGTCTGTGATATTGTGCAGATACCCAAAATATGTGCAGAAATAATTGAGATTTTAGAAAAAGCAAATATTAAAAAGCATGAAAATTCCTGCTATGATGGAAATAGAAAATTGCATTAAAACCCCTTCCATGAAGGAAACATTACAAATAAATCCTCCCTAGGAGAGATAATTGTAATGATACACCACCTTAGGGTAAAAAGACATATTTTCTCTCAAACTAATATTTCAGATAAAAGGGTCGATATTATGAGGGCAAGAAAACATCATTAGCAGTTTTAATCGAGGGTATTCGGACTTGTACGATGTAAATTAACACTGATTCCAATCAGTGGGGAAGAGTCCAGTACACGAACTCTTAAATCGTCTGATTAAACACGCGCGCGGAAATTACAATATGCAAGCATTCAAAAATCCGAAACAAATATGCATGTGATTTCCTTCCGATAAATCGGAATTATACACTTATATTTCTTCCGCGTGTAAACAGTGGTCTAATTGGATCAAGACTTTGGCAGTGGCACAAGGTCTTGAGCTCAACTCCACCAAGTGGAGTAAGGATGGCAGTGTCGGTTTCGGACTCGGTTTCGGCCGGGTCCGAAACCGATACGACTCGGTATCGGTTTCGGTTTCGGTTTCGGCCGAAACCGGTTCAAAACAGTTAGAAAAGGGGGCAATCTATGAAAATGTTAGGTTTTGGCCCGAAAACAAGTTAGGTTTCGGACGGTTTCGGACCGAAACCGGACGGTTTCGGTCGGTTTCGGTCCGAAACCGGACGGTTTCGGTCCGAAATCATTAAAAAATATTTTATTTTTGGTATCGGCCCTGTTACAGTGCAAATGCCCGTTTCGGTTTCGGTATAGGCCGAAACCGATACGTTTCGGCCGAAACGTATCGGTTTCGGCCGATACTGCCAACCATGAAGTGGAGCCATTTACATGAAAGCACACTGAGTGTCCTCACAGCTTCTAGTCACATTCCAACTTGTGGCATATTGAGCTTGATGAGGCAAAGGGTTGGGAGGAGAGCGAGGGCGGTACAATGAAGAGGAGTAGGCAAAGTATGGATGAGGGTGGGGAAGAGACATCAAGAGTGGCTGCCGGATGACAAGCGTGGTCACAAACACTGGTGCGCTCTATCTGAGTGTACATGTTTCAGATGTTTGGAACCAGGGCACGTTGTCTCGACGTGCTGGAATGCTGTAGTGTGCCGTCGTTATAGAAGAGTCGATCTTTGGAGTTATTTCTTGTCGTAAAGGCATAAAGGCATGGTCTCGTCAAAGGCATTGCATCAACTTGGTAAGATTGATGCTTTGGTGGTTGAAGATGGCCAAAATATTTCTTGTGTCGAGGCACACTATGTCACGACCCGGGGTCCGAGCATCGATAAACCCGAACCTCGAACTGCTACCCACGAGTTGTAAAGCTCGTAAGGGAAATATTTTTGGTGTTGTGGGGGTGCATGAAAATTTGAAATAAATGCAGAAAGTAATTTACATGACTTATTCATTTAATAACAGAACTAAATAAGCATTTTACAAGAATTTTTCACTATAATTTTGAGTCCAAGTCCATTCAGGACAGTCATAAGAAAAAGTACGTACACTGAAACGAGCCTACTCTGGCCCTGGCAACTGGCAGCTACAACTCCACAGGCGCTACACTCGCCCTCTGATCCACGTGGTAGAACATCAGATCTGAAAAGGAAAGGGGTGAGCCTCATCTCATAGTCTCAGTAGGGGTCCCGCAGAGTTCTACCTCATCACAACACAGTAACAACAACCACAATAACAATAATCAACATAAAACGTAACAGCAACATCAGTTAATTAACCAACAAGAAACATAGTAATAGTCGTAGTCGGCAAAACACAGTAAGGGCAACCACGCCATAACCAATAGCGGAATCACAACTTCCACAGCTACTCCGTGAATACCACAGACGGAGGTCAAAACCTTAGAACCACTAGACAATCACGGCTATACTATCAAAAAATCCACGACACCTCAGTCGTGTAGATCCATCCGTGCTGATGGAAGACTGAAGCTAGGACTACATCAGTCCCAAGTACAACCCCCTCTCTCGGGAGGAACATGACCTCAAAGTTAGAAATCTCGGTCTCAAACCTAAGAGGTAGCCACGACCTCACCGCCGTGTCAGCTCTACCTTGCATTGTCGGGAGGGCCTCGACAACGCTGTCGGTAATGTCAACCTCGAACGACAACCGATCTCTCATGTCTCTCATACGTAGCCCACACCCTGTCCTCGAGTGGGGATCTCGTACGCAACCACACCTTGTCCTCAAGTGGGGAGAGACACTCACACACACCACTCCCTCAGACTGGCTAGGATCCGCGCCACTGCAACCGTTAGCACGGTCGTGTCCCGCTTCCCGACACGAGGTACGTGTCACTGCACTCGTCAGCAACGTACTCTTGTCCTAACCAAGGCACTTACGCTCGAGACTGTCTTCACCTCTGCTCTGTGAGCGCTGCGCACACATGGCTGTCCTCGCTCAGTCCGTCCACGGTACACAGGCTGCTCTCGCCTGCTCCTATCATAAACACATACGTACCCATCACACCGGCACGGTCACAGGCGGCTAGTCAACACAAGCTCACGAGTCGTATACCGAGTAGCCAACTAAAGGCTGTCTGAAACACGTGTAAACTCACAAGTCACCAGAAACACAAGAGCTCAACCTCGAAAGGCAAACCACAGAGCATCCGTCACTAAGACTATTCTGACAAGGTCCGCATGACCAATCACATAGAAAACAATAACCATATCATCATTCAGAAACTACAGAACACACGTAGTTCTGGTAAGTCTAGAATAATCAACTATCTCGATCCCATACCGGGTCACATAGCCACACCGGCCTACTAACATGCACATGAATGACCCTCACACGGTCTGCCACACGGGAATAACCCTCCGTGGGTAACTCAATCTAGAATCACACAGTATCATCTGGACACGTAAAACATTTAGGCATGCACTCACCATTCAGGGGAATACAACCTCAAGCCATGACACGAGACTCAACAGGGATCACGCCCTCAAGTCGGAGCACAAACTCAATCATTATCGATCCCTGACGACCCACGCTCATACGCGAGGTTCATACACAGATTTAGTTATACGGATTGGCCTTCCATGAACAATCATTTGGCCCACATCTCAAAATCACACTTCAGGCAAACACTGCCCATTCGGGGTAGCAATAGCCCAATTCCTATGGATTTCTATGACAGTAAGATATTCCGGGACAAGACCCAAATTCTAGACATGAAACGGACTGATTAGGCCCTTGGTCGGTCAACCTAGACATAACATCAGTCAATGAACAACTTGGTTAAACGCGGTCTGGTCTGAGGCTGCGTTAACATGGTCGCGGTTGGCAGGAGGGCCGCGTTCACCATAGGTGCGGTTGGTCTGTGGACCGCGTCAATAATCGCCTCCCTGATGAACGCGGTGTCTGTTCATACCGCATTCATCGTCCAGAACCTGAACGCGGTGTCGAAGGGGACCACGTTCACGCTTCTGATGCGGACCTTCGCGAACCAGCGCGAACTTGTCCATTCCACGCCCCACCCGTCCCGTACGAGGGGGAAAACAAAGGAAAACCTTTCCTCGGCCTTCGACACGCCGGGAGGACTCAATTAAACCAAGAAAAAACTTGCAAATAGGCGATTCCATGTCTTGCCCCAAACACATCTAACCCATTTCAAAACACGACAACCGGCCTCACCTCGCCTCGAATCTCAAGGGAAACGCGACGCAATCAAGGGGAAACCATGTCCCGACATCCAGCATCTCACGAACATGCAATTAAATTAAGGAATGCTGCCTAATTGGCGGAAATCGCCGCTCAACTCAAGGCATGCATTTCAAGCCCAACAAAAGAAAATCCGCTCTATCTCGCCCGTATCGGCACAAATTTGCAGGAAATCACCACACAATTGCTAGGGAAACCATCCCCCTACCTCATTCGGCGTTTACCACACCGGAGAAGCCGACTCCACGCGAAACCACCGTGCTTCATCTCACGAAATCCACGAAGCTCCGCCACCAGCTCGCTCTTGTGTATGCCACACGCCGCTTACACCGTCTTCCACGCGTCTCCACGCCTCCATCGGCCGCCGGAGTGAAGGAGAGGGAGGAAGAGAGTGAGGGACGCAGGGGAGAGAGGAGAGGAGTGGGAGAGGAAGAGAGAATCATGGGGGAGAAGGAGAGGGGCGCTACGGTTTAAAAAAAAACTAGGTAGGGTTTCCCATAAACCCCGAAAAGACCAAAAATATATATATGCCCAATCTCTCTATAATTTTTATCCTCGAGCTTTTCAATATAACACAATTAATTTTTATTCAATTTTCGAACTAAACGATCCAAATCCCGCGGAACCATTCCGAAACCTGTAAATACTGGATTCGAAAACCGGAGTCATTACATGCTGGTTTTCCGGTTATGCAAGAACAAACAACTGCTTAGGGATTGTGTTATATTATATGCTCGATGGAGGGTAAGGTAGTTGATACAGAATCCATCAACTCTGGTCTGATGAAGCTCTGGCCGTGAGCTAAAGAGTGGCGGGTGAGTAGACTAGATGACAGTCGTGCTTTGGTGTTCTGGCCATCATCATACTATAGGTCTACCCTTCTCAAGAATAAGGAAGCACCGAGTTCCAATGGGGAGAGTGAGAAGGATGCTCTGGAATTCTACAGATGCCAACAAGGAAGCATTGTTTGTGCCATCTGTTCGGCATTCCGTTTGGTGCTATGGGACGTGGAGGTGTTCCATGAATTGACAGGATCCCTGGGGACCCTTATTCAAGTTGGTCACACCTCCATATCTTGGGGGTGCTTAGAGTCTGCCAGGTTGTTGGTGGAGCATGACTTTGATCACCATATATCGGAGTTGGTGAAGCTTTGATGGGGTCGTGTGACCTGTTGGGTTCACATCCTAGTGGTAGTTGGTTGAACATGAACGAGACGTCCACGAGTCCCGCTGAGTCGAATTGGTCTTCCCTCCCAGGCCCTATTCCAACTCCACAAGATAACATGGCATCTCTCGATTTACACACATCAAAGGGTGAGCAACCCAAACAAGGGGTGGTAGCATCGGATAGTTTGTCCAATACTCTCCATTCCCTTAACCAGGTGGCATTAGGGTGTAAGGACAAAGTTGTCATTATTGATGATGCATGTTGGGCGACGACTATGTCTATTTTGGCCTCTAAGAGGTCCGTGGCGTTATAAAGAAACTTCCCAACAAAAGGAAAGTCCCCGCACCTGTCCGTGTGGCAAAGCAAGGTAGGTGTGATTCTCTTGTGGTAGTGGCTCCTTCTCTGGTGAAGAATTCGGCAGGGTAGTTGCCGATCTCTCATTTGGATGACAGCCTGGTGATGCTACCGACTACTGCAGATGGAGGGGATATGAGGTACATGCTGGAGGAGGGGCAACATCTGAGTGTGGTGGCAGATGACCATGTAGTGGTGCGGATCCATTGTCGGGTATGTCTACCAATCTTTCTATTATTCCTTTGTTATGCCCTCCAGCATTCCCACTTCCTCTCTCACATTCTGGCAATGTATTAGAGGACAAATGGGAACGGATCCCCAAAGGTGGCAAGGACTCCACTTTGAATTTTATTAATGACTGCTCTAATGAGAACTAGTTGAAATGGCAGCAGTGTTGGGGATTAATGTGCAGAAGAAAGCAGGTCAATATCGTCGCCTGTGGCAAGAGGATCTCGACAGTGTTGTGCGCTTGTCCAAGAAAGGGGGGGGGAGAGCGAGTGCCAAAATTTATTGAAAGATCAACTTTCACAGAGGTTGGAGCTTTGTAAAAGGGCACGGTAATTTTTCTACATGTTGATTGCTTCTTGGAATGTCTGGGGTCTGCATGGACGACTAAGCATCTGGTTGTGAAAGATGTAATTAGACGAAGAAGAATCTCTATTATTTGTTTATAGGAAACTAAATTGGAGATGGTTGATGTTCATCTGGCTAAAAGGGTCACGAGTTTTGCCAGTGTTGTTTTTGAATCTCAGAGAACAGAGGGCTTAACTGGTGGCATTTTGATGGCTTGGGATTCCATGGTCTTATCTGGTAGGCTTCTGGAAGTTGGGGATTTCTTTATAACAACACAATTCACTAGTCAGGACATGACAGTAGGGTGGATGTTAACTGGGATTTATGGCCCATGCACTCCTCTTGAGAGGCAGAAATCATGGTAAGAGCTTAGCAAATGCCATGGCCTCCACCACCTGGCGTGGTGTATTATTGGTGATTTTAATGAAGTAAGGCGACCAGAGGAAAGAAATAGAGGTCCTAGAAGAACAGTTGATATGTTGCAATTCAATGATTGGATTGATAGTGGCTATGTTATCCGAGATGTGAGGCAGCCAAGTCGACCAGGTGGTCGCCTCAGACTCAAAACGCTTAGGCAATGGCTTAGACGTTGAAGGTGACATTTTATTAAAATAAAATATACATAATCAGAACTAAATATATATATCTAAATATGACAAAAATGCACACATAAAACCACTATATTTCCCAAATCCATTCATTGCTATGTGTCAAATTATTGTATAACTGACTACATTCATGGAAACTTTAACAAATCAAATTACAACTTTCAAATTCACACTTATATTCATACATGCAAACACACTAAACAAGAATAAGAAGTGCAATATCATAACAAAAATAATGCAAGTAAACAACCAAATAAGTCTATTATATAATTCCATAACATAATGTTTAAAGTGAACATTATTACAAGTCTACAACCCAATGACACAAGATTTTCTCTCAACTCTCAAGCCTCGTCATCACTCGTAAAAGAGTCAAAGTCCTCATCATTTTCACTTGGAAGCTCGTTCTTTGATGGTGATGGCTTATCGGGCCAACATCAACCTCATCTATGGACTCCAAGTGAGAATGGGAACTTGTGGCAATGCTTTTTCCCCTTCCCAATTGATGCTTTTTGGTTACCAATCTTATGGATGGACCTTCCTCTCCATTAACACCCGTAGCAATTTCAACATCTGGCCATGCAAGGTCCTCATCTTCATCTACAAAATCTTGTTGTTCAGAAGGATGAGATATCCGTTCATTACAATCATCAATGTCCTCCAAAGACATAGGATCAAGATCACTTTGCTGAAAATGCAAATGGCAAGCACAGAGGCATTGATTATATTGCACAAAGACAAGCCTCTTTGTGTGCACCTACAAATACATTATTTGCCATCAATTAAATAAAAAAAAAGAATATTTAGGAGGCATCCTTTATGCATTTGAATATGGAATTATGGATCTAACTTGCTCAAATGTACTCCAATTGCGTTCATAACTAGATGCACTACAACTTAAGACTCGAATGGCAATCCTTGAAAGGGTAGACGTGCTAGTTCCATTGTCTAATCACCAATTAAGCACACCATAAACAAAGAATAATTCATAACGTATCTTACTCAAGGAATTAAAAGGTGATTTGATAAGAAAAGCTCCCATACTAGGAATATATGTAGTGTTGCCTAATGGCCATTTCTCTCCTTTACAACCCTTCAGCGTCTCTACAAGCTGCTAGTTCCTTAGTAATTTCATCTTGGACCTTACCCACTCGAACTAGCTTTTCAATTCAAGCATATAGCCCTTGCTTAATTTCATTATCATACTTAATCTTTGGATTGGAAAAATAAAGTCCTGATTAAGACAAAGACCAACTACATGTAAAGGACGATGCAATTGCAAGTCCCAACGTTTACCAATGATCTCCCAATTGGACCATATTTGTCTACCTTCTCATTTAATGCACGCATGTTCCATGGGTTCATAAATATAGCCCATATCACTTTAAAGAAAATAAATATAGCCCATATCTGGTTTTTCTCCATCAACCAACCGTAAAACCATAACAATAGGCTTGAATATTTTCAAAGAATATGCTACACCATTCCAAAAAGAAGTCTTCAAAATTATCCCTTCTACTTTCTTCCCTTCATTTTTTTGGCCCATCTATTGTTACTTGCTAACCAATCAGCAGATATAAACATTCTTCTTAAACTATCTTTGCAATCAAGCAAACTCTGCAAGTTTAGGTGGTTGGTGGCAGAGCGGGTTACAGTTGCATGTGCAGGATTTATATGATTTGAATATTTCCTCATCATTTTTATCCTCACGTGCCCATAAATAAATGTAGTAACCATTTTCGCCCTCTGAATGATAGCTTTTCACTGCAGATAATTTGGAAATATCCTCCAACATAAAGTCCAAGCAATGGGCAGCACATGGTGTCCAAAATAAATGAGGATGTGCTGCCATCAACTTTTTCCTAGCTGTCACATAAATTGACTCATTATCTGTGACAATTTGAACGACATGTTCAGCACCAACTTCTTTCACAACGTTGTCCAACAAATTTGCTAACAAGTTGACATTTTTGACATGTGAGGAAGCATCCACAAATTTCAAAAGAACAGTTCCACCTGGATAATTCACTAGAAAATTGATCAATGTTCGCCCCTTTACATCTGTCCATGCATCAGACATGATACTACAACCATATTTGACCCAATTTGCTTTTTGTCCATCCACCAACTCTTGAGTCTTCTGTATCTCTTTTTGCAAAAGAGTTTTACGAATCTCATGATAGCTAGGGCCTTTTAATCCCGGACCGTATTGCGCTATAGCTTCCAACATGGTATGAAAGCTCTGTAGGTGCATGATATTGAATGGGATTCCAGCTTGATACATCCACCTAGCTATGTATTGGATGACCCATCCCCGATGCTCCTTTTCCATTTTTGGTTTTTGATGGACTTGCTCTTCGATTGTTCTGGATCAGGAGTGCAAAATTTATCCATAGGACTCTTCGTCCGTGGTGGCTTTGCAAAATATCATCAAGTTGATTATTAACTGATTCACCTCCACAGATGAGCTTCTGCAAGTAGAGACCTCAAAGAGATCATCTTTACTTTCAGCTTCCCTAACCATTTGCATCTTCTAATTTTTTTTTAAGCTTGCTTGGTCTTCTCATGTATTCCTGAATTTCTTGCTTCACCTCCACCGGGACCTTGTGGCAAGCTGTCACATTTGTAGATGTCCCAGTCAAATGTTGCTTCAACCGGTAAATCCCTCCTTCACACACCTTCTGACAAAAGTACATTTCGATGAGTCTCTATTATGTGGATCCTCCATCATTCCATACTTCCACCTGATATCTTTTGATCTACCCTTCTCTACATTAGGCCCTTCATTGATTGAGTTTATAGACATCTTTACAAATTTAAGCAAAATCAATAATAGATTCAATAAGTAAAAAACAGCAAACAACAACTTAAAATTTTCAAGTAAAAAAGGTCCAAAACGATCGCTTTAGTGTTCCCCTGTAGCATGCCAGCATGAATTGAGAACACGATTAGAGGGAGAGAACAGTGAGAAAAAGATAGAGAGAGTGGGGCAACATAGAGTGAGATAGAGAGAGGGGGCTCAGCCCCTCTTTGTGTGTGTGTGAGAGAGAGTGAGATAGAGAGAGAGCTAGAGAGTGAGACAGAGAGAGGGAGAGAGATAGAGAGTGAGACAGAAAGAGAGACAGTGAGAGAGAGAGAGAGAGAGGGCTTGGCCCCTCTGTGTCTGTGTGTGTGTGTGAGAGAGAGAGAGGGAGCCCCTGTGTTTGAGAGAGAGACAGTGAGACAGAGAGGGGGCTCGACCCCTTGTATGTGTGAGAGAGTGTGTAAGTCAGAGAGAGAGAGAGACAAAGAGTGAGACAGAGGGAGAGATAGAGAATGAGATAGTGAGATAGAGAGAGGGGCTCGGCCCCTCTGTGTGTGAGAGAGAGAGAGAGAAAGGGGGTTCGGCCTGTCTCTCTGTGCATGTGTGTGTGAGAGAGACAAATAGACGGAGAGAGAGTGAGACAGAGGGAGGAGGGGCGAGAGAGAGTGAGTGGGATAGAGAGAAGGGGCTCTGTGTGTGCATGTGTGTGTGAGAAAGAGGCAGAGTGAGACAGAGAGAAGGGGGTTCGACCTCTCTCTGTGCATGTGTGAGAGAGAGTGAGACAGAGGAAGGAGGGGTGAGAGTGTGAGTGAGATAGAGAGAGGGGCTCTATGTGTGCGTTGTGTGTGAGAGAGGGAGAGAGAGTGAGTGTGACAGAGAGAGAGAGAGAATTGTGTGTGTGCGTGTGTGAGGGAGGGAGAGGGGGCTCGTTAGCACATACAGGGTGCTCGTTGCTGCCCACTGTCGTTTACCGTTCGCACCAGGAGGGGGAGACACGAGAGTGGGAAGAGAGGAGTAGGAGAGGGGCGGCTAGGGTTAACAGATGGGGTCGACCCCTTTCATAGGGCTGAACTCGGTTGGGCCATTGGGCTCGGGATGGGGCACGTGAGGCATTTGAAGGCGGCAGAGGCTATCGCCGAGGCGATTTTGGCTGGAGTGAGACGGGTTATTACTTCCTCACCTCCTCGCCTAGGCGACTGTCTTGGTCACCTTTGATAACATAGGACAGTAGTGGTCTTCTTGAATTGTCTGTCAGTTATCCGGTACTCACTTGGTATTCCAGAAATCCACCTTCTATGTCTAGAATTGATCGTGTTCTGGTTGATATTGAATGGGGTTTACTTTTTCCAAAGGCTATAGTTTATGGGCAGCCATGGACAGTATCACACCACCACCCTCTAATTATTGATTAGTTGCATACCTGCTATCACACCAGTCAGTTTCATTTGGAAAAAAATGTTGGTTCCATCTACATGAGTTTAGTGATTTAGTTATAAGTCACTGGGGATCAGTGGACCCTCAGTTTCCAGCTGCTAAAAGGCTGAAGTATAGACTGAAGAATTTGAAGACCCTGATTAAAGCTTGGGCATTTAACTATAAGCAACAGAAGTTTATCAAGAAGATGAGTTTGATCCAACAAGTTCAGCTGCTTGAGTCTAAGGAGACAAATGGCCACTTACATATTATAGAGCAACAACAACTTCTTGCAGTTCTGAGGGCGTAGTACATTATGCTGGTTGCAGGAGGAGATTCATTGGAAACAGAGGTCTAGAGTACAATGGCTCAAGGAAGGGGAAGGGAATACTAGGTTTTTCCACCTTGTTGCTAATGCAAGCAACGGAAGGAGAAGATTGCCCTCCTCAGGAAAGGTGATATATGGCTGGATAATGAACAGGATATTGCTAAGGAAATCATTTCTTTTTATTCTACATTGTTTGATAACGAGAATAGATAGTATTCATCCTGGAATGACCCCTCATTGCTGAGACTGTTAAATTCCCAAGTCCAGTTCCTGCAGCAAAAGGTCTCAGATGAGGAAATTCAGATGGCAGTATTTGAAGTGGGGGTGATAAAGCACCTGGCATTGATGGCTTCCATTTATTATTTTACCAGAAACTTTGGGAGGCGATTAAACAGGACATTGTTGAGAACACACAAAAGTGCATCCATTCTGGAAGAGGTTGTGAAGTATTGAATCACACTCTACTGGTATTTCTTTCTTTATTATTATTATTTTACTCTGCTGATGCTTTTACCAAAGAAATCTGATGCCGTTGAGCTTAAGGATTACCGTCCAATAAGTCTGCTAAATGCATCTTACAAAATTATTGCTGAAGTTCTGGCCCCTAGAATTTCGACAATTCTGGAGGGCTTGATTGAAGAGAACCAGAGTGCAGTTATGATTTATTAAAGGGCGTCGTCTAAAGGACAATTTTCTACTGGCTCATGAGGCTATTTAATTCTCTCCACATTGCCAAAAAGATATGGTGTGTAAACTAGATTTTAACAAGGCATATGATAAGTTTCAGGGAAATGTCGTGTGAATTTGCTACAGTACATGGTTTCCCTTCAGATACGAGCAGAATTTTAAAAAATTGTATCTCCACTGCAAAATTCTCTGTTGTTCTTAATGGTACTATACATGCCTATTTTTCCAGCAATAGAGGTCTCTGCCAGGGAGACCCATTGTCTCCTTTATTATATGTTATTGTGGCCAACATGCTCAGTAGGATGTGCAAATGTGCTGAAACAGGAAGGATGGGTCCATACAATTCTTATTTTTCGGACTTCATCACATTTTTCACACCTGCAATTTGTTGATGATACAATTATCTTTTCAGAAGGTAGTGTTGACCCGTTGCAATTTTTTGGATATATTCTTCAATCTTTCGAGCATGTATCTGACCTGAAAATTAATTTTGACAAATGTTCCATAACTGGTATTAATCAAGGAAGGAAGGATTGGATCAGATCTGCCCAGATCGGCCGATCTGATAGGTTTTGGGAATGACCGATCCAAGTCCGACCCCCAGGATCCCGATCCTCATCGGGGATCAATTCGATCGGCCAGATCGGCCTGGAATTGGACTGGATCGGTCGATCCCGCCCGATTGCAGCCAGGAACGGCCCTCCCATTTCCCCAGCCAGCCCATGGTTTAAAAATGGGAAGAAAGAAGAAGAAGAAGAAAGAAGAACTTAACCTATTAAAAAGAGTAAATAGTGGCCAATCTGGATCACATGGGGATTGGGCTTTGGATCGGACGGTCTGGATCGGGTTTTGGGCCCGCGATCCGAGACCGACCCGCGATCCTGCCTTCCTTGGTATTAGTATATTAGATGAGAAACTAGCAATTGGTGTGGATAATTTGGGTTGTAAGATAGCATCTTTCCCTATTTCGTATTTGGGCCTGCCACTGCATTATCGCAGACTCATGGCCTCAGATCGGAGCTGTCTTATTCTTCGCATGCAAAAAAAAATTAGCAGCATAGAAGGCCAGAACTCTCTCAATGGGCAGACGGATGACTGTTAAATTCAGTGGTGTCTTCTTTACCACATCATTACTTATCTATATTTTTTCTTCTGAGTAATGTCCTTCTGCATTTGTGCCATACACGCACAAATTTCCTTTGGGGTGGCCACAATCAGGAGAAAAGGCCAATTCCTCTCGTCAAGTGGGATGTGGTTTGCTGACCTTTGAAACATGGGGTTTTTGGAGTTGGAATTTACGAGTAATGAATATAGCCTTGTTGGTCAAGTGCATATGGGAGCTCTGTTCTGATAATCCTTCTTTGTGGAAACGGGTTATTCGAATTAAGCACTCCAGGCCACTTCCAAGCTTTATTTTTGGCTGGAAAATCAGACAATCCTCTCTCCCATTTGGAAAGGTATCCTCAAAGCAGAGGACTGGTTTGAAAAAGGTTTGGTTATCAAGATTGGCGATGGGCGCGATACATTCTTCTGGTAGGAAAAGGGGCCAGGAGATTTCATTGAAGGATAGATTCCCCATCATCTTTAGTGTTGTGCATTACAAATGGCAACTGGTCAGTGATTGCGATGTTATCAACAGTGGTACAATACATTGGGAGATTACTCTTCAGCAGAATTTGAAGGATAATGAAATTGTGGAATTTGTTGTGGTCTTACGCCTGCTGGAAACCACATATATCAATGAATCTTCGAAGGATTCCATTACTTGGACAAAAAATGGGGGCATTTTTCTGTTAAATATTTATACCAGCTCATTCTTACAGGCAGTGCTTCCCTTACTTTGGCCAAATTTGGAAGGTGAAAACACCACTTAAAGTAAAAGCTTTCACGTGGCTTTTTTCTCACTGGCGAATTGCCACCAAGGTGTATCGCAGAAAATGGGCTCATAGGCGTGACATCCAATGTGCTGTCTGCTCTCAGCATCCAGAAACTTTAGATCACCTCTTTTTCCAATGTCCCCTTAGTCAACAAGTCTGGTCTGGTTTTGGATGCCTCAGTGGGTTAAACCTGGCCTTCGCTACAGTTGAGGATGTGGGCATACATTCAAGATTTGAAGAAGAAACAGCTGCCATCTGCTAGTCTCAAAATTTATTCACTGCTTCCTCATGCAGTTTGTTGGAGCATTTGGAGGCATACTTAGATAATATATGCTTGCAGGCACTCTATTTACTTCATTTCTGGTCTAGTTTCTTCTTCAGGTCACGGTTGAGTCATGGAAGCGTGCAATCAATTCCTTGTAATTGTCGGTTAAATATTGATATTTTGTTCATTTTTGTTAATTTTGGTTGTTGAAGAACCTCTCCTCTGCACCAGCTGGTTGTACTACCTCTCTTTGCAACAAAATTGGTGGTACAAGCCACACTTTTCTCCCCCACACACCCCCACACCCCCCCAAAAAAACATACCAAATGTCCATGGTTTCACTTATGGTGGTTTGGTGTGCTGCCATTGTTTCTAAGTTGTGCTCCCCTGGAAACCTGATCTACAGTCACCTTTGTCACTGCTTGCCTTAGGAAGGGAACTAAGAAGTATTACTGCCTGGAGTGAGGTGCCTGGTGGGGAGTTTCCAATGACAAGGCCTAAAACAGGAAAAAAGGGAAAAATGTCTCAATCCTAATGTAATCGAGAAATTCTTTACATTGTATTCTTTACTTCATGATCTCAGCCATATCTTTCAACATCTCTCAAGAAATTGAACTTTCAAATATTGGAATTTGATTAGCCCCTTGTACTAAACTTTTAGAGTTTGAATGCATTTACTATGCACACATGTTTTTTTTTCTGCATAATAGAAGCAGATAAGATGTTTGTCTCTGATTATAACATCATGAAAGTACAAGTTATTAGTGGCAGAAAGGAAACCTATTTTATGATCGAATCCTATTCCATAAGCTTTATCCAAAATAGAGCTTTGGCATATGCTAAAATTCTATGAAACGACAGTCCTTGAAACTGAAACATATGCTTCAATTGTAATGCTAACCTTTGTGGATATTGTTTATGAACAAGGTTTTAAAAACCATCTCTGGGACCGCAACTGGTTTCGGCCAGTTCTGTTCCAAGGCCGTTTCTGGCAGGTTTCCTCCCTATTGGTGGACCGGTTCCTGCTTGTTCCTGTCCAGTTCAGCCAGTTTCTAGTACAATGTTTATGAAGCCAACGGAACCTTATGGCTGGAAACATCTTGGTGCTCTAGCTATTAGACAATTGATTCTATGGGAAAGATTTGACAGATTTGCATATTGTAACATATTCATTTTTCTTGGTGAATGGCATGGCATAAGAACTTGAATAAAATATTGCAGATTTAGGAGCCAAAAGCCAAGATGCTGCATGGAACATTCATGCATATTTTGGGAAAAATTTTAGTGGACGTGGTGGTTTTTTTGCCATGGAATGGACAGGTGCAGAGTTTTCATTAGACTTGTGTTGATGATACTGAATTTTCAGCTGTTTTTGATCTTTTCTTTTTCCCCAAATAGCTAAGTAGGTTTCTTCTCTATAAAGCATTTGCATTGTTGGTATTCTTGTAATTGGTAAATCGGATATCCATAACCATACTAAATTTCTTTGTTAGGTTGTAGATGCAGTCCAGGCAATAAAGACTACAAATGCAAGGGGAGAAGTCAAGTATCCAATTAAGGTTTACCTTATTACTTGTCTTTGTTGATCTTCTCTTTTATTAATGATTTTATTTTTGGTGATCCCTTTATCTTTTCTGTTTTGGACATGAAAAAAAGTCTTCCTGTGGTCCCCCACTCTATATATCTTTCTATATATAATCTTTTTCTTTTTCTGGTAGCATATGGTGTGTTCCAATATCATATGATTTTGATGCTTATTTTCTTCATATGTTAGTTTATTTCCTACGATGATTTTTCCTCCTCAGGGCATTAATATTTTGAAAGCTCATGGTAAAAGTGCAAGAGATAGCTACTTGCTCAATGGATATGCTTTAAACACAGGTCGAGCTGCACAAGGAATGCCTATCAGAGTTGCACCTGCAAGAATTGCTTGCCTTGATTTTAATCTACAGAAAACAAAAATGCAGATGGGCATTCAAGTCTTAGTCACTGACCCCAGAGAACTCGAAAAGATTCGTCAAAGGTATTCCCATTCACAATCATTTGCAATCCTATTATGAAATCATGCATGAGGCAGTCTGTACTGAACTTCAGCTTGTAGTTGTCAAGGCGGTAAGGCGACCCCAGGCGAACTTGGGTCCCTGAGTGCCTAAACGCTTAGGTGCCAAGTCCATAGGAATCTGTCAATAAGAAGTGTATATAAAATTTTCTATATAAAGGTTTATCATGATCATTAAAAATATATGAAACAACACTAAGGGCCCGTTTGAGAACCCAATGGGCAGTGGCTTGCGAGCCAAAATCTCTGACAAACTTTAATCTCTAACAAATGTCCAGGTGTGTCTGGGTTTTTGAGCCCTCACAAAAAATCCAAGGGAAGAGAGTATAGACACAAAATGTGTCTTCTTCGGGGAATCTCATAAGCAGGTGGCAATAGGATTTTGAGGATTGTTAATTATTATAAATCTGGAGAGAGACATACATTTGTACGGTTTGAAGATTTTTATGAGAAGGAGTAAGCTGGGTGCGTTCTCAAACGCACCCTAAGATGACATCTAAATCAAAATTAGTAGGAAGTGGCATTGCAATAAAGTACCAAAATTAAATATTAGATAAAAATAATCACCATCTATGACAAACACATTGCAATAAAGTACCAACAAACATCACCATTTATTTATCACAAACAAGCATATCATTTGACGACAAACAAACATCACATACACATCAAACATTAACTAGAAAAGTAACAGACAATAGGGTAGCCTTGTGTGTGTGCCTGAATCTGTGTGTGGACAGTGTGCCTATGTGAAAGAGCATAATGGCCTGTTGCAGTAGAGCCCTTGTTGAAAGAGTGTGTGGAGCCTGATCTACCTTTTACTTGGCCTCGCATTGCAGATCGAGGTTGGGGGGTGTCAAAGGTGGGGTAGCGCCTCCCTTGTTGAGGGGTTTTGAAGGGGAGCGGAGCCCCTCTGGCTAAAAATTTTGGGTGGCCCATGGCACGAAGGTGGGTGCCTTTGGCTGCCTGGCATGCCTTGGCAGCGCCTTGTGCCACCTTTTGCAGGCCCAACTAGGCACACTGTGCCTTGACAACTATGGTTGGTTCACATTGGTCAACATATTGCTTGTGTATGGTAAATTGTCCTGGTTAATATTTTCATCCCGTTCTTACAAGTGTTCATCTAATAGTCGCAGAGGTCTTTTATTTCTGTAGTAGCATTAGTATAATTGATCGCCTTTTACTCGCCTAGTTTGATGCTTCCACATAAGTCACTTGCTATACAGCACAGTATTATTGATTCATGTGATGAAACTATTATTCTTGTTTCCTTTGCACACTTTTTGATCATAAGTTACAAAACTTCACGGATATTTGGTTTTGAAAGTGGACTGGTTTTTCCTTAAGATGTCTGTTTTTTAATAGCTTCTGATGTTATATTGTCTTACATCCAAAAAGAATTTTGCACTTGCTGTCTTTCATCCAAAATGCAAGGGGAAGCAATTTTGAATGTTTGATTTTGCCGTGTTCTTTAGTAATTTTTTTGGGGTGCCATCTCCATTTGTTTCTTTGTATCTCCACCCCCTCCCCCCACAAAAAAGGGAAAAATCCAAAACAAAATACACACATCATGCTTGTATTGTTAACTAGGGATAATTTTGTATTGAACAAACAGACTTTAAGTTGACAAGCATATGGAGTTTCTAGGTTTGATTTTTACAACTTGTTCCTTAATTCTATTGTCTAATGTAATATTTGTGCTTTATCAGGAGAATATTTCCTTCCCCTCTTGGTAGGAGCCCCCCGTCACCCTAAATTGCTCAAACAGTTGCATGGCATACCATCCACCATATACACCCCTTGGCCTCCATGGTCTATCCAAACAATGTAACGGCTGCAACCCAAGGGGGAGAGAGAGTGTGTGTCCTGTGCCCCCCACCCCCCCCCCCCCCCAAAAAAAAAAAGAAGGCCATACAGTTGCACGGCATACCGTCCACTATATACTTGTCATCCGCAATTGCCCATATGGTTGCATGGAATGCCATACCATACACACCCCTTGGCCTCACCAACAATGTAAAAGCTGCAACCCATTGGGAAAGGGTGATCCAATGGATCCTCAGGTTAGACATCAAGGCTACCTACACTGAGACAACAGTGTAACATCTACAACCCATTGGCAAACGGGGATCCAACGGATCCTCATCTCAGACATCAATGCTTCCCACACTGAGATGGAGAAAGAAAGTGCACCAGCAAGTGATCCAAGCTCTCATCGGCATTGTCATCGCATAGATAGCCCTCACACCTCCCATGAACGAGGTCTGATGGACGCAATTGGGTGCCAAACAAGTGCGTGAATCTCACCCCCCAATCTGCAATCTCTCTGTAAGTGGGTTGTCGTGGAGGAGCCTTTCCCCAAATCTATATTGCCTGTACTGTTGAAGAGTCCTTCCCCAAAGTAAAGTAAGCAGGTTAGCTAACCGATCAATGCCCTCCTAGTATGAGTCTCTTCTAAAGGTAGGGGATCGTGCTTCTCCACTAATGCAATGTGCATAGAACTCTGCTGACATCGCATTAAGGGTTCCAGCTATGCTAAACAAACTAGGTTATAGCTCTAAAGACGGGGGATCCTCCTTCAGTAACAAATGATCATAGAACTCTGCTAAGATAGCATTAAGGGCTCCAGAAATACTAAATAAACTAGGCTATGGCTTTGTGAAGGGCCTGTAGTCACACTATATATCATGCCAGAAAAAAAGGTTTTTAGCCACACCTGACCTAATCACATCCTTGGCACTCAGAATACCCTTCCAAGGGCTTAGGACTTTATATGTAGTGCCGGAGTTAATGCCACAAACTCTTTAGAGATATCTGATACTATTAGAATGATACATATCAGAGGAAGATTTTCTATCATAATATATTGTATATTTTACTGATTTTGATCTTCATTTTTTTTATCTAGAGATGCCATTTGGACAAATTTTAATTTTTTGAAAGTGGATGGTACCACAGTTATATTAAATGTAAACGGAAGGGATGTACAAGTATATGCAATGTGCTCCCAAAATATCCCTGTACAACCTCACACCAAGGCGGTGTGTCACACACTAGTCCTCCAACAAAACAAAAACAGAGGAGTTGTGGGAGTACATTTTACATGGATGTTCAGCCCATCTCTCACTCTCACACAAATGAAAGAAACAATCTATCCGTGGCTGTTGCTTCTCTTCTGAAAATTCCGCTGTTCCTTTCTTCCCATAGTGCCCTTAGGGTAGTATGAAGGATATCATCCTTAAGAGACTAAATTCTGTGCCATTGCCCAATCAGTTGCTGCACACTTCCCTGTGCGCTGAAAATACATTGAATCCTTGTGGCAACCCTAATCCATATCTCCTGAGAGAAGGAGCAGCCTATGAAAAGGTGATTCAAGGTCTCCTCCTCATCGCCACAAAGGCAACAGAGTGTAGGTATGTCCTGTAGAAAAGGAGCTAGTCTTTCACATGTCGGCATCTGTCTCTGTGAGATCCTGTAGATAAGAAGCTTCACTTTAAAGTGAATTCTTGGGAGACCACATCTGCGATTAATGCTGTCAGACAGAAAAAAATGAGTTTCCCTTATTAATCTCTTAAGAATTGATGCAGTTCCACATTTATCCCACCCTCCACCAAAAGAGAAAGACCCTTTGAACACATTTGTTCCAAATAAAATCACAATCCAGTTGGTCCCATTTCCTGGCTACTAGCTATATCCTCATCCTTAAATTACTGGGAAATAAAAGGTAAAAGTTCAAATAATGGATAAAAACTGTTTTTGGGTTGCTCTTATTTTATTTTCTAGAAAATCATAATCACTGAAATATTTTTTTGGTTTTACTTCTATATGTCACAATATGACGAAAATATGAAAAAATTCAACCATTCATCAATTTAATATGGATCTATTAATGGTATGTATGGATAATCTGATATCCAGGTTTGGACATTCGCTTTCCTTCTTTTAAGGTTTGGGAAAAGGTAGAAATGTTGGATTATCAGTTTTGCATTTCTATTCATGGTCATGGAGATTCTCACTCCTGTTAAGTGTGGTTTGGTAGTGGAGTTGTATAACTGGGCACATCAATTCAGTCTTTGACTGATATTGTAAACCAGATAAGTTATTCTGGTTTTGTTTGTTTATAGTTTAGTACTTCTCCTGAATATATTTGTTTTACAAAGCATTAAGTACAGTGGATACAGAGTCTTTGGCTTTTTCTGAGAGAAGAAGCTGACTGGCAGAACAACTTTGATTCCACACATCCCAGGGAATATCAGTTCTGGTGGAATAAGAAACAATAGATGTGTGAATTCTGAAATTGTTGTTGATTTGTCTTTGAACAAACATAATAAATGGTGGGCCATATGCATTAGAAGCAGAATCTTTGGTTTGCTATCAGGGATCCAAACCCACACTGTAATGCGTAAAACATTTCTGCAAATGTTCACCGCCCCGCCAAACTAAAACAAATGCGAAATGGAGGACAGCATCTTTGGAGAAGTTTTTATGATTGTATATTGTTTGGTATGGATTCAACTTCCGCGTATGAATTACGAAACCTGTCTTATCTGGTTTCTCACAAAATTCATATTGAGATCATATTCATTACCTGGGAGTTTTTTTTCTTAGGAGAATAACTCTAAATATCTGTGCACTATCTCCTCTGAACCTAGTTTTGACACAAAGGACACCATTGCCTGACTTCTTTTTTTCCCATGGCTTCTTCTACATAATTTTTTAGCGTGCTTTGGATCATTTCTTCTTCTTCTGAAAGTAAATCTAAATCTATTCTTATAATCTATGTCAGAGTAGGCATGTATCCAAAGAGGCCTGGAAGCAAGAGCACCAATCTCTCACCTTTTTTACGGTTGTTTTTTTGTTTGGTGTATCAGATTGCTTATTTTACCTGCTTTATGACAGGGAAGCTGACATGACAAAGGAACGAATTGAGAAGCTTCTAAAAGCTGGAGCAAATGTTGTACTAACAAGCAAGGGAATTGATGACATGGCTCTTAAGGCACGCTTTCTTTGATGATTTAGTTGACTAAATAGCTCTATGAGTAACTTTTGCATGTTATTTACACTTCGTACATGCTATTTTACTTGTACATGTAAGTTGTTCAGAATGATGATGTGCCAGAATGACATAACTACTTTGGTAAAACTTTTAGGCAAGCTTGATCCCGACTGAGTAGAAAGGAAAAGAGCTAGCCGAAGCTATGACACTTATTTGTGCTACATCAACATGTATTCTCTCTTCTGAGAGGTTTGGGAGATCCCAATTATTTGGGGTCGGCTACATGAATCCTGTTCTGCCAAAGATTTCTATCAAGTGCTATATTCATATTTAAACCCAAGAAACTAATGCCCTTCCTAATAACATCACACCATCTCATTTTAGGCCTTCCCCGAGCTCTATCAAGAAGCCAAAGATTTTAGGCTTTATTTGGGAGATGCATATGCTGAAATTTTGACATGATGATGAGTGTTGCATAGTTTAGATGGTCGTGGCTTTCGTTTAAATGTGTGTCATGCAGTGAAAACTGCCAATATACCTGCATGTCTAATTTGCTGTATATGAAATACTTGTGCATTGACATAAGCAATGAAGTACTAGCCACTGTTCAATTGCATATGGGTAATGGATACTCTCTTTCTTTGTTTTAGAAAAGTTGGTTGCTAGTTTTCTTTGGTATGATCAACACTTAATGTCATTTCAGTATTTTGTGGAGGCTGGGGCTATTGCTGTAAGGCGTGTGCGTAAGGAGGACTTGCGCCATGTTGCAAAAGCTACTGGTGCCACTGTGGTAAGCTTGTATCTAACTACTCTTATTAGTTTTTCCCCTCTCAGTTGAAAGCAGTATATTTGTATTCCTTTTATGTTGAAATTCTTTAAATGTTTATGCTTGCATTTTTCTGTTCACTCTATTAGTTTCTGGTGATTTTGTTCATAAATTTCTTTTTTGTGCTGGTCTTATTTTTTTCTTAAAAAGTTATGGACTTGTGGATGTATGGCTGGGTGAATTCAATGGTGTTGAGCGTATAAAAGACCTCAGAAAACAAAAAGCCCTTAATATCACTGAATCTTTTTGCTCTTGTGTACGCTAGTCTCAACCATTCATTGGGGTTTCAAATGTGAAAAGGGTCCATTTTGGCCTACTTAGATTTGAATGATGCATAGTTGTCAAGGTGACACATGGCATTCTTGGAGAGCATAAGTGCTTAGGCAGTAAGGCGTCCGCTTAGGCGTCGCCTACGTGACATCTTGGCACCTCTTTAAAAACCAAAATTATTTGTCTTTAATAAAAAAAATTAAGACTACAATATGAAAAATTACATATTTTCACACAAAATGAAAGATAATGAATTACATACACCATTGCAGAAAATTGAGCATAAAATTTTAAAAATGACACTGAGATGATGAAGTTAGATATATAAAAAAACAATGATAAATGATATTGACCTCGACGCCAGGTGATTGAGGAGGCCTTGAGGTGATGATCTGAGGCAGGATGAAGGACCCAGACTGGAGAGGGAACCAAGCCTGGGGTAAGACCGGATTGGGATGACTTGGTAGGAGGCGAGTCAAGCTTCAGTGGGCTTGAGGGCGGCGGAGCTTAGCTGACGACATCTGCTCCGACCTGCACTCCGAGCTGGGACCTGGAAGGAGGAAGAAGATATGGAGTGAGACCCAAGATGTAGGTTCTGGTGTAAACTCTCTGATGTCTAAGTTAGTAGGTGGCTAGGTGTGGTCTCTAGGGCAATTATCAAGTAGATAGCTTACCTTCTTTACCTGGGTGAGAGGATTCCTTTGTCACCAGACGGGTAAAGGCGAAAGCAGTTAACATCCGATGAGGGACTATTCACTTTACCAGTCGGATCTGACCTTAACCCTGGACCTGGGCTGAGGGTCCGGCTTGCAATGGATCCAGGGTCTGGGGTCGGTGTGGGTTGAGGGTGAACAGTGGATACTGGCAGACCTCGGGATGAGGGGTCCGGATCCGGATACCCATCAATAACAGTCAATAATGACAAGGAAGTGATTGTTATTCAATTAGGGTACAAATAGGCAACAATATGTAACAATAAAGGAAAACCAATTCTTCAAAATCAAATTAGAGAGTGTGGTTTGTGTGTGAGAGCAAAAGATAGATATATTGACTGTGACAATGTCACAATGGTGAGGGGCAAACAAAGGAGGGAAACAGCGGAGCCTCTTGTGGGCTTGGGTGGAGAGAGATAGAGAAGGGGGGGGGGAGAGAAGGGGTGGAGGCTGTGGAGCCCCCTGTACTCATAGGCTGGAGAGAGAGGGGGGGGAGAGAGAGAGAGAGGTCTCCATGTGCTTGTTGGCTCGGGTGTGGGGGAGGGGCAGACAAAGGAGGGAAGCAGGAGAGATAGAGAGAGGGAAGGAGAAAGGGAAGGGGCAAGGGGTGAAGCCCCTTGTTGCAGAGGCAGATCCCCTTGCGGGCTTGGGTGGGTGAGAGAGAGAGAGGTGGGGATGAAGCTGGCGCGGGAGAGAGAGAGAGAGAGTGAGTGAGCGAGTGAGCTCGCATGTGATTGAGGCAGCGTCGATGGTTGGAGAGATAGCAACGATGCCAAGAGATGGCATACTCCTAGCTGCGAAGATGGGGAGACTTGGGGGGGGGGTCAGGGGGCTCGGGGGAAAGGTGAAATGCCAAATGGGGTGGGGCCGCAGGTTTTCATATTCGGTACTGGATCTAGTTTGGTTTGGGTCGGGCCAAATGGGCCCAAGGTACATAGACGGGTGCCTTGGCCTGTGGCCCAACTAAGTTGTGCCTTGGGCCGCTTATATTGGGCCCTACTAGGCCCAGGCTCACTTGGCTGCCCAGAAAATGCCTTTCCGCCTAGGGGTGCGCCTTGACAACCATGGAATGATGTAGCTTATCTGTTGGAAATGCCCATGTCTAATGATCATAGACTTCAACAACCCATTCTTCAACAATAAATGATTTTTTCTCTAGTTTATCTGGTTTGGATGGAAAGCTCAACCATCAAACTCTAACCGGGAATCATTACTGGCTTCAGGGAACCTGCGATGGACCCTCAAGGGAGATCACAAAGTTAGGTGGTTAATTTTGGATGTTACTCTTTGGTGATATGGAGGAAATAAACAACATGATTTTTAAGAGCCAGAGTCGGTCTGCAGTTGGGGTGAGCACTTTTACAATTGATAAATTGAGAGAGGTTTTTTTTTTTGTAAATTGGATAGTCATTATTCTTTCATTTTGGGTTGCTGGGTAGAGTTAGGCCCATCACCACCTCACTGTGGGCTGCCTTCTTTGTGTATGGCAGGATCTTTGAGAGCTTATTGACATTATACTTGTACATCTCACTTCATTTTCTCATCTAATAAATTGTAGTACGATTGACTTTCAAAAAGAATGGGGCATGGAGAAGGGTTGTCTGCAGCCATATCATATGGCCCTTGGGCAATAATGCTTTTATTATGGGGGACGGGTTTTCTCTCTCTAGGTGATTCTAGGAGAGAAGTTATGAGGATATCAGTCTCTCCCCAGTAGGCTCTTGCGGTGTAGGACTCAGGGATGCCTCCGATAGGTCGCCGGGGTTCTTTGGACCCAACCTATTTCCGTTGCGGGAGGAGGCGTCACATGAGTCGTGCTTGTTGGGGGTTGGGGAGCCGTGTGGTGGTGGAGAAGCCGGTTGGGGGGTGGGGTGAGAAGGGTTTCTTTCGCGGATGCTGTGCTGGGTGCGAAGCCGGTTTCGAGCCCTAGGTGGTCGGCAAACATGTGTTTTTCAGCTGGTTTCTGGCGGGGCTTGACCTGCTCTTGCTGTGGTCTTATGGGTCATCTCCAGAGAAGTTGTAGGATGACGGTGTCCATGGGAAGCACAAGGGTGTCGGATGGCCAGGGTGCTCCAGGGGGGTTCCGTGTGGAGGACACTTGGGCTAAGAAGGGCGGAGTGCAAGAGGTTCGGCAGGACTGGGGATGCTTGGACGTCGGCTCCCCTCCACCGTCTTTCATCCAGGAGAGGCTTTGGTGGCTCTCTCGTTGTGTCCGGGTGATGATGACAAAGGGGGCAACTGATGCTCAGACAATGAAGTCGCTCTTCCCTACAGGGGACGGGGGAGGGAAGGATGGACGGCTACAAGGGTTACTGGGAAGGAATTCCTGGCAATCGGGGGCAACGGGGAGATGGTTGAGGAGCTGGTAAAGGTTGGAAGTGTCATGGCGGACATTGTGGTTCTCTGGTCGGCCAGATGGGAGCTTTCCCGAGGGATGTTTCCAGATCCCAGGCTATCTAAGGTCCAGCTCCTCTTGTTTGGGGTACTACTCATCCTCTGTGATGAAGTGGGAGCCAATTTCATCGTCATCCACTTCGGGGCGGTCATGGAAGGTCTAGTTAGAATCGTTGCCAGCGGGGTGAGGCTATCGCTAGAGGTCGAGGCTTGGATCGGCAGCCCGAAGGAGATCCCAGTGGTGGTGACAGTTGACGTCGCCAGCAGTCAGTTCTTGGTGCAGATTGTTCTTCGGCGGCCGAGGTAATGCGTGGAGGAAGGGGACGTCGTCATTGGGGAACATGGGAGGGAGACGAACGGGAATTCAATTTTGAACTGCCCAACCATCACACCCAGGTTGTGTGAGATGGGCCGGTCAACTCCTCCATTTGGGTCGAAAGCACCTGTTAGGCCTTTCGGGCCGAAAGGGGCGAGCGGAGACGACTTCGATTGGCCGGTGAGCCGCATTGTTCAGATGGGCTGGGCGGTCCTGTGGATTGGGCCTGCGGGTCGGTTCAAAGTGGGTGGATGCTCGGCCGACCTACCACCTAAACTGCGTGACTTACCCGTCAATTCTGGGCCTTGTGGGGGTACTGGGTCTCGCAGACCCGTTACCGTTGTTCTTCCCCGCCTGGTTGAGGGCATGACTGACCCCCTTACGTGGTGTAGGCATTGCCCCCAGCGGTGACCGATGTGCCAGTGGCCTCCGACGTTCATCTCCCTCTATCGAGGCCGGCGGGGACGTGTCTGGTTGGTCCTATGCAAGAGGGTGGGCAAAATGGGGTGGGGATGGCCCCCAATTGCGCGGCCGATCTTGGCTTGCCCGTGTCGCCATCGGCCCCTCTTCCGCACCTGCTTATTCTCGTGGATTGGGGGAAGCGGGCTGTGGTCTCCTCCTCTCAGGTGGAGTCATCCGAAGGGTGCTTGGTGCCTAACGACGAGGGAGGGGAGAGGGGGGATCCCTTTTAGCCCTTCTCCCCTATGACCCTATTGGTCTCCAGGGTGGGGGGACAGAGAGGGCCCCTGCAGGGGAGTTGGGGACCCCATCAGTAGCACCTCGTGTGGTACAGCTGCAGGAAATGTTCGGGTCATAGGAGGAAGGCGCGGGCGAGACGGGCGCAGAGGCGAAGAAGATTGGACAAGGTTGTTGTCGGCATCGGACAACCGAGCTCTGTGATTGTCCTTGCTTTGGGGCCTTTCTCTTGTTCAGGGATCTAGGACGCCGACCTTTATGGTGGTGAGGGTGAATGTGAGTTGGGGGGGGGCCTTGAGGCCCTGCCCTCACTCCCTTTCTTGTTCAAAGAGTACGAGCAACCGCCTCAGTTGGAAGGAGGGGATTTGCGGTGCCTTCCGTCATTGCAATCACCCGCCGATGAGACCAGCCTTCAGGAGGGAACCCGTCTCGAGAAGGGGGACCTCGTGGCGGACGAGGAAGTGATTTTTTGCGCGGTTGGCAAGTGTTGGCCACGAGGAGATGTTAGCTTTGCCCCCCCCCCCCCTTTCCGTGGAGGGGGAGACGGTCTTTGCACCTCGAGAAGGCTTGGGTCTTCAGGAGGCCCTAGCCCTGCCTAGTGAGTCAGAAGATTTGCACACGGCGTTGGAACAAGTCGAGGAAGTCTATGAAGGGGGGGATCTAACAAAGGTGGACAACGAGAGTCTCCGCAAGGAGGAGGTCAAAGATATATTAGCTAAGGTGGAGAACTTTATGGAGACTCAGACGAGTGAGGCAGCCAGGCTGATTGGTGTTTTCGATGCGGGTGTGGATAAAGGCTTGAAGTCCACCTTATGCTTGATCAAACGGAGATGGCGGGCAGACATTGCTAGGAAAGTGAAGGCTGAAGCTGCTAGTAGGAAAGATGAGGAGGAGCAGGCTGAGGAGTAATTAGAGGAAGGGTCGTGGTGGGGCGCTTGCATTGCCAAGTTTTTTGTTGTTTGTAAGTGGTCCGGTGGGTGAGAGGGGGTGTTGGGTGCGGAGGGTTTTCGGTTATTTTGGATTTGGATGAGGTGTGTCATGAGCGGATAAGGGCTTGTTGTTTTTTTGCTCTTGATGTAGAGAGCGATCTGCCGTCTTTTTGTATTTGGGAGTCTTGTGGGAGCACTCTCCAACTTTTACATGCATAGTTATTTTCTTTTTTATATACCAGTGGTACTACCCACATTCAAAAAAAATAATGCTTTTATCCTGGAGATCGCCGTACACCTGCTGGCTTGCTGTGGAAGCGAAAAAGCTAGAAACTAGTAAACAACTTTCCCTAACTTGAATTATACTTCTTACCAACAAAAAATACACATTAAATTACATCACTGTTGAAATGAGGATTGATTGATATTGGCCACGTACGTAGTTTTGCATAATCTGCCAATTGCAATCTGTACATTTTATGTGTTGTTTACATATTGTAATTGTAGTGACTCGCGAGCCATATAGGAGGAGAAGGCTATCTATAGGAAAGGACTACCTGGTGTGCATGCTGGTGTGGAGCTGCCATGGGTGGAGCTATGATTGTGTATGGGGATTGTGGTAGGAATGAATTGGATTGGGCCCATATCGGAAAGTGAGAAGCTATTGGGCTATATATGTAAGACTGGGGTCCATAACTTGTGATGCCCCTTTTGGGGACAACCTTACAGGCTGGATCTGGTTGTGACAGTAATAATCAGTCCATGAAATGTGTGTTTGATACACTTGTTGGTAGTCTATGAAGTGTCAATCATAGTCAACTGCAGCACAGATGACTAATTGGTATTAAGTCGGAGATATCTGGGACTTTGTAGGACGCTTGTAGATTGAGGGGACAATGTGTCTGAGTACTGTTCCTACAGAGTAGATAAAGTTATGGTAGCCATATGCATCTGAAGGAGCTTGAGATGATGCATCAAAATAGTTAGACTGCTCGCAGTTCTATCCACTTTCTTCTGATGAATGGCCAATGATTCCTTCTCCTTGATAAGGTACTCTTCTTTCATGGCTTTCTTCCTTTTGGAGCTCGTCACATCGACAATGGACAAAGCTGGAATCATTGCTCCTAGGTAGGCATCTGCTTATCTGCTGTCTTTCTTGAAGTCTCCTTTTTAGCCTGTTACGCTGTCGTCATCCTGTAATGCACGAGTAAATTGCCACTGCTCTGTAAAAGAAATGGTGGTACGACCTGTTATTGAGTGGGTTGCCTCCATGTCTTTTATCTATATTATTGCCACTATTGGTAAGTCAAGTCATCTAAAGCTTGGTGGGTGACATTATTGCTCGGTACCAGTATGTCTTCCTCCACCATGCCAAGATTTGCAATATCCATTAGAATCATAACTTTCCCCCCCTTACCTCTAGCACATTTCTACTCTTACCCTTAAATGCTAACTTCTTCTAATGTTTCAAAGTTGAAGTTCAAACTCCTCAGATATTGAAACACCATCCAGCTCCCTTTTGTCCCATTGGGGATCATTTGGGTCAAATTTTGGTGGCTTCAAAGTTATCCTTACATCCGTTCATCCATGGAGTGGATCCCTGCATCAAACGGATCTCATCCAAGTCAATAGGCTCTTATGGTCATCTTGTAAAGAAAAAGTTAGCTGGCTTTTCTGTTGGTGCCTCATTTGCAGTATCTGATCCCAGTGCTCAAGCCCTGAATCAAGTTTCTCTCTTTTTGCCTCCTGAATACATTAAAGGTTCCTCAGCTTTGGCCTCATACTGTAGTGGCAAAAGACCAATTGCTTCCACTATGATGACTTCAGTCTGTTTCTCTACTTTGTTTGAATCAGATAGAATGTACTCCTGTTTTTCTCACATTTTGAGCAGAGATCCTTCAATTCGTTGCATGGATTGCAGCATGTACCAGATCCTCAGAATCTAGGGCCATCATATGGTTAATCTATCAACCAACTTCTAGAATTTAGCTTACAATTGTAGTGAAGTAGACAGTGAACTAATCATTTGTCATCTAACAAATAACCTGGAGAAATGATTATGGAGCAATATCACTCCCCTGTGCAGAAGATCTGAAAAGAAATAACCCCAACTTTTAGTCCTAATTTTTTAGGAAGTGTTTAGTAAGATAGATGATCAACGATGGTATTCTCCCACGTAAAGTTGCATTGGCCATCACCTATAATCATGCATTTTCTTGCATGCTAGTATGACTCTTTCCTCATCTGCTAGTAAACATCTGATCACTTTCTTTGCCCATTCAACACACATCATCATTTCAAATATCTGGTCTATACTGCTCCGGTTGGAAAAATATCCTAACTGATAAAAAAACAGTTAGTAATTTAGTAAATAGGTTTGTAGAATATGCTAAATATACAAGATAAGGAGGCTTATTTACATGTCGCATGCATATTATGGTGAAGTACCTTATCCACCTCGCATTGATGATGTTCCACTGTTTCATGTATCTTCTCATTCCTTTCTTTACTTTTTTGTCTCACCATGGCCCATCACTTTCATACAAAATATCCCATGCCAGCTTTGTTCTATTCTCAAAATCTTCACTAATGATTTTGCTACACTAAGAACCATCTTTAGATTCTTCAAAGGGAGGGTTAGTCATGAGTGACTTTAGAATACTAGATTGTTTTCAAGAAATACATGTGATTTAGACAAAATCTCGATTATGTTGAAGTATACAATTGTTTTTAGAAATACAACTAGGTGTGATTTCAAAATGCACTGGATGGTGTGTAGTTTAAAATCACAATGATTTTAAAATCTAATTTGGGTAAGATTCTAAGAGGAGAAGAGACTCAAAAGTGGATTTGAAAATACCTGGTCATTGAGATGTGTTTTGAAATACACACTTTCTTTTTTTTTTAAAATCCAAATCATAGTGATTGTGGTGAAGAAGATTGAAGTCATTCAGGGAAGGTTCTGGGAGTGGGGGAGGAGTAGGGGTTGGCATGACATTAGGTGGGGGAGGGTGGCTGATATTAAGGAATACGGGAGTATTGGGATCAAGAATGTTGGTGACTTTAATTTAGCTCTCTTGAACAAGTGGTTATGGGGGTTGGGACCAGGAGATGAAGGGGTTTGGGCGCAACTCATCAGGCAGAGGTACTATGGCATGAGAGTTTGAGACTTGGACCTTCCAGCTCCATCCCAGACGTTCCCTATTTGGCGCGACATCTTGACTTGTAGGGACTTCATCTCCTCCGGCATTCGGGTCCATCTAGGGAAAGGCAATCAATGCTTTTTCTGGAAGGACTGTTGTGGCGACTTTACCTTGAAGGCCTCCTTTCTCAGTCTTTTTGCTATCTTCGCTGACCTTTTGGGGTTGGTGGACCAGACTTTTGATCCCCACCTTTCAGGGGGCACTTGGGCGCCGACTTTCAGGAGGGATCTCAAGAGTTCTGAGATAGAACAGTTCTAGAACCTACTCCTCCACCTCTTTAACTTCGCCCTGTACCCCCTCAGGGAGGATGCATGGACTTGGAGGTGTGATAGGGAGGGAACCTTCTCTGTTAGGTTTGCCTATACCATTATCTCTGACAGTGGAATGCGACACAGCCTTGCCCCCCAAATCTGGAGGTCGAGGAGTCCGTTGAAGGTCGAGCTTCTGATTTGGAGGATTTCTCACGGGAGGCTTCACACTCGCAACAAGCTTCTTCACTTCGTCTCGGGTATCCAGCCGATTTGTTGCTTTTGTGGACTGGAGGATGAGACTATGGACCACCTATTTGTAGGTTTCCCCTATTCACAGGCAGTGCGAGAGGGGTTGGCTACAAGAGCCCAATGTGCACTTGGCTATTCGTCGGAGGTGCAACCCTTTATTGGGTCTTGGGGTAGGAGTTGGCCCCTCAGAGGTGATCGTGTTGTGTGGTGGCTCATCCTGCATGCTACTCTCTGGTCTCTATGGAGTGAAAGGAACAACGTGATCTTTAGGAGGGAGGCTAGAGCGGAGGACTCTTCTTTCGTTCATTTGTACTAGAGTGAGGGAATGGGCGGAGTTGTTATGTAATGTGAATGCCCCCGACTCCCCTCTTTTTGTTTTGATGGGGGGTTAGTCTGCCCCACACTGTCTTGGTGTGGTCTTTTGTATAGGGTCTCTTTTTGGGAGCTCCACTTTTTACATTTAATACAAACAGTGGCACTACCCACTTTCAATTTTTTTTCCAAATCACAGTGCATTTTAACTAACGAGTGACTTCAAAATCACACGTTAAGATCCTCCACGACTAACAATGGATTTTAAAATCCATAAAAATCACAGTCGTGCATTCTGAAATCACACGACTAACCCTCCCAATAGTTTTTGTTTTTTGATCACTTATTTCATAATTTTATCCTTTTATTTTGCAATCTGTTTTGCAATTTCTCCCATTCAGGTGTCCAGCTGTTGGATCCAATAATCCTGAGCAAACTATGCTTTTAAGAATCTAACTTTCAAAGGAAATGTAAGTTGATGGAAATGGGTGTTTCCAGATAAGGAACTCCTTATCCATTGTCTGTGCCTGTGTAAACTCTAGAACATAGTGATGGTTGTATATGAGAGGTAATAAATTGTGCAGTCTGGACAATCTTAATTGTTTTACCATCTTTCTATGTATGTCCTATCATTAGATCTAGTCTATTCTAGATAATGTACATATCGAAGACTTAAATATAGGTTATGACACTTCTCTGTTAACTTTTGGTTTGTAGCTTTATACCGTCCAATCTTGTTTGTTACTATTTGAACAACTCGGCTCTCTGTACCTACTTCACAATTTCTTCTACTAGTTTGAAGAGCTTGTCTTCATTTTTCACCTTCCCACTGACATCTACTGATTTCTAGATCATCATCCTAGACTGACGATGTATGAGAAAGTTGATCATAGTCTGGGACCCCTGGGTAATACATGTTCCGAAGAATGGATATAGTCATCTCTGTCCACCATGATTAGGTTGTGTTCACATTTTGGTTATACCAAACCAGTTTTGAAAGAGACTTGTTCTTGCATCACTCATTATTCTGCCATCTCTTTCATTTCATATTCTCCCAGAAGATTTAGGTGGTGTTTGCATTCCCAATTTTTTTTTCTGGGAAACATTTTTATAATCAATTTACACATGATTTGGTAATGCAGAAAAAGAATTTAGTTGGAGAAGTATTTCCTAGATTCTCAGAATATTCTCTATTTCCCCAGTGTTTATTCCCCCACCTCCCCCCTGGGGAAATAGTTCCCAGAATTATTTTCCTCTCTCTCTCTCTCTCTCTTATTTTCCACCTTTTTTTGCACTCACTGACGTATATCTTGTTTCCTATGTTAGAATGCAGACGTGTTTTTATTTCCTGCTCTTTTTCCACGGTTTGCAAACACATTTGTTTTTGCAGGAAAATATTTCCCACATTTTTTTTTCACTTTCTAATGAGATGCTTACTATGAATCTTAATTTTTATGGAAAATTTGGGAATGCAGATATTCCTTTATTTTAGTCCTTGAGATTCATTGATTGGTTGTGGTTGGTTAATCTTTTGACCTCTTTATGAGTTTCCAAACATGTTTTTACTTTCATTTGCAATTGTCTTGATCATGCCCTCATAGTAAGAACCTTTTGCAGCATTTTCTGGGCCCATATTAATTTTTTCTTGCACATCTTCAGGTTCTTGAATGAGACAGTTCCTTGCTCATGGTCTTCCTTAGATAAGGGTCCTAAGGAGCACTTGGGTTTGTCCAAAGGACCTGCTCTTGTTCCTTTCAGTCCACAAGGCCCAGAGTGTGGCATGGAGGGTCAGCCACCAAATGATATTATCACCCTTCAGGTTCCATGCCCTATGCCACCTGGTGAAGAGTTACTGCACCCCCACAAACTGACGAACTGGCTGTTGAAATCTCTGCTGTAACCTTGTCCATATACTGCTCACATAGATGCACCCACACAAGGGTCTAGGTCCTCCTCCTCCTCCTCCTCACACAAGCAGCACAAGGAAGAGATATGCTGAAGAAAAGGTGTCACCCTATCACATGTGGGGAGCCGCCCATGAGATCCTCTAGACTAACAGCTTAACCTTCAGTGGGCTCTTGGGTCCCCAAACCTGAGGAAAATAAGAGTGTTGCACACCCATCTTCGAGATGAGAGCATAGGTAGATTTGACTAAAAAGGCCCCCTCCCTCGCCCACCTCCACACCCAAGTGTTTGCCCTGCCCCTCACCAGCTGAAAGTCAAGAAGAAAAAACAAGAGAAGCTGCATCTGGTCCATCTCCAGAGGCTGAAGATTCCTCTTGAAGGTGGGTGCCCAAATACCCCCAAGCGAGGTTTGCATCAAAGGACTGAGCCACAGAACCTCTAGGTGCCCCTGCAATAGCGAATAATGATGAGAAAGTCTCTGTTAAAGTGAAATCACCACACCGCCTGTCCTGCCAGAACAGACTCCTCTGACCATCACCCAAGTTGACCCTAACAATAGCTCTGATAAATTCAACACCCTGAAGGATACCTCTTCAGATCGGGGAGACATTGTATAGAGTGGACAGAAACAAATCCCAAACTCTGGAAGAGGAGTAGTATCTCTGACTGATAAGCTGTGTCCAAAGTCTCTCAGTCCCAAGTCCCCACAGCCACTTGCAGTGTAGCGTCAGATTAAAATCTTTGATGTTCTTGATTCCCACCCCTCCACCTTCCTTGCTCTTACAAACTCTCCCCCAAGATATATCATGCCATCCTCTGTCTTTGTTTCCACTATCATGTCAAAAGAATCTAGCCTGGATGGAATTGAGTTTTTTGGCCACTGTCTTGGGGATCCCAAAAATGGAGAGAAAATACGTCGGCAAATTGTCCAACACAGATCTGTACAACACCAATTGACTTCCATAGGAGAGGAGTCTAGTCTTCCAACCTGTCAGCGTGGATTCAAATTTTTGTACCACCACTTGCCAATCCCGGCAGTGAAGAGCTCCTGGGGACAGAGGCAGGCCCAGATAAGAGAATGGAAACTCCCCAATCTGACACCCAAAGATACCAGCTGCTCGCCTGAACACTGAAGCCTCCATGTTAATCCCAATTATATGGCTTTTGGAGTAGTTAATCTTCAGCCCAGTGATATCTTGAACCATATGAAGCATCAACTTGGCATCAAACATTTGCTGCTCCTCATCCGCAAGGAAGAGGATCGTGTCGTCTGCATACTGGAGGTGGGTAATACAAGTACCATCCTGACTTGGTTGGAAGCCTCGGATACTCTCAGCCATAGTTGCAGGGAAACGCTCGGGGAAGTGGGAAACATGTTTCTTGGGAAACGCGTTCAGAAAACGAATTCGATGCGTTTGGAAAACGCATGAGAAACGTCCCATTGTTTCCCATATGTATTTTGTCCTCTTGCTTCCCATATGTATTTTATGGGTGTTTTAATTATTTTAGGAAGGTATGTTAGTAACTTATGGGCATTTTAATCATTTTAGAAATACAGGAGATACACTTAAAGAGCTAAATCTTCCTAAAATGATTACAATTCCTTTTGTTTCCCATACGTATATCGTTTCTCGTTTCTAACTAAATTTTAGAGCCTCATTTTTCGCTTTCGTTTCACGTTTCGTTTCCTGCTTTCGTTTCTCATGTTGGTAACTATGCTCCCAGCAACCTCAACCCTCATCCACAGACTACTCCAAATGTGAGCAACTAACACAAACAATGACGGAGACAGCTGGTCACCCTGCCGAAGCGCTCTCCCACTCTGCAAATATGAGGATGGCTGCCTATTAATGAGCACAACAAAAGATGCAGACGAGATGCACTCCCATATCTGTTTTAGCCACGTCTAGTGGAATCCCATCTTCTGTAACACCCGAAAAAGATATCGCCAATTAACCCTGTCATAAGTCTTCTCAAAATTCAGCTTAAGGACCACTTCCCTCTTCTTTCGCTACTTCATATCCTACAAACATTCATGAGCAACTAGAAACTTTTCTTGGATGTGTCTTCCCTTGATGAATGCTCCCTAGTAGTCACTGACCAATCTACTAATGACCCCATTAAGCCTCCTAGCTAGCACCTTAGTGATGATTTTGTAGGTGCTATTTAGTAAGTTAATTGGTCTGAAGTTTGCTAGGTCTTGAGCACCCATTTTCTTAGGAATCAACACCAGCAAAGTTTTATTAATACCTCTCAAATGTGCCCTGCCTTCTTGGAACTCTTGAACTGCTCCGACAAGGTCTTGCTTGACAATGTCCCAACACTGTCGAAAGAACACCATGGGGAAGCCATCTGGTTCAGGGGCCTTGACCCCTGTCGAAGAGAAGATTGCTAGTCTGATCTCCTCTTCCAGAAAGGGACTCACTAGAGCCACGCTTTCTGGAGAAGAGAGAAGTGGAGGCAAATCATGAGAGAAATCCGGCCTGCTCATCTCTTCCTCCGTGAAAAGCCTAGGGTAGAAGTCCATGGCATACCGTCTGATTCCTCCTCCCTCTGGATAGACTGGTCTCCCACCTGTAGGGAAGCAATATGGTTCACCCTCCTTGTCGAAGCCATCTTGTGAAAGTACTTGGTGTTTTTGTCACATTCCTTAAGTTATTTCTCCCTCGACCTCTGCTTCCAAAAAATCTTTTCCCTAATGAGAATCTCATCATATTGGGCACGAAGAGAGTCCCTGTTCCTTCTATTAGCATCATCTAGCAAACTCACCTCCTCCGGCTGGTCTAGGATTTCAAGCTGATGAAGAATCCTCTCCTTCTCCTGCCCGTTGGGAAGGCACCTATCAACACTCCATATTCTGAGTACAAGGGATAGATGCTTCAGTTTCCCTATCAAAGTGGCCATGAGAGTAGCATGAGGTCTGCACTTCTCTCACTCCCTCCTCACTATGTCGAAGAAGTCTGCCTCTCTAAGCCAACACCTCTTAAATCTGAAAATTAGACTCCTCTCTTGACCTTTGCTGGTATTCAAGAGGATATGTTTATGATCTGAGGTCAGCCTAGCCAAACAAGAACCCTGCACAAAAGGGAAGCGGGCTTCCCAGTCCGCAGACACCAAGAATCTATCAAGTCCGGAGCAAGATGGAGTCGCCCTCAAGTTGGACCAGGTGAACTGTGCGCTCACCAATCCAATGTCGATGAGGCTAGCCTGCTGGATGAAGTCATAGAAGTCCTCAGTTTCCCCAACTTGGGAATGAGTCCCGGTCCTCTCGGAGGCTGATGTTACCGCATTAAAGTCACCACCCATGCACCAAGGGCGGCCCGAAGCGAAATGGTAGTCGATTAGCTCCTGCTAGAGCATACCCTTCCCTTCCCTGGTTTGAGGGCCGTTGACCCCCAAGAAGTCTCACGAAAAATTATCCCTCAAGCAACGGAAGTGAAGAGAAACGACCCACCGGCCCACCTGCCTCTCCTCCTCCACCTCGAAGGGATTCCACAAAACTATGATCCCGCCTGCCCTACCCACCGCCATGGAAGTCACTCCCCGAGTAAGTCTACCACCACCTATCTCTCTCATCAGCCCCTCATCATCCCCCTCACACTTTCTCTTCTATAAGCAAATGATGTCTATCTTGCACATTTTCACCATCTCCCTCACCATTCTCCTCTTCTCCCCTTCCGCTAGACCCCGCACGTTCCATGAGATAGTTCTCATGGGGAAAGAAAAGTGATCCCTTCTCCTCTCTCTTGCACCTTCCCCTCCACCACTCGTTCCTCCACCCCCCCTCTGCTCTCAACTGGGACTTCTCCCTCTTTGCCTCCCTCGCCAGCGCTGCAAGTAATCTCTTCTGGATCAGGAGAAGAGACCCTGTAATCCCCTTATCCACCTCCTCATAAGAGACACCCAACTTCCCTGTCAGATACCTGAAGTGATCCTCCATCAGTCTCTCCACCTCGCCCATCATTACTTTGCCTTCCTCCTTGTTCGGGATGTCTTCCTCCTTCGGCTCCCCAAAGCACAGCAAGCCAACGACAACATTAGATTGCTCAACCATAGCACCATCTTGGGACATCGCACCTTGGAGGGGGTCTTCTGAAGCCTCCATGAGGGCCAGCTCTAGCTCCCCAGCTCCCTGTTGACCATCACTGATTGGAGAAACCACCACCGGTGCCCTTGAAGAAGACTCGGCCAGCCGTCAGGAATCAGAAGGGGCACTTGTTGCAGCTACAACCTGTGGGGCCTCCCTGGGCTACACTGGAGTGGGAGAAGGCTGGTTCCGGCGGAGGGCAGGATCCCCTTGACCCTCCTCTGCTCTACAGGCCATATGGAGAGGGCGCACAGCAACAACCTCCAACCCATCCCCAGGGAGGGAAGTCGATATCGTGGAAGGAATAGGCCTATAGAGTTCTCCGGCTCCCCTTAAACCTTGGTCCGGCGAGGGAACGACGACGCTATCAGTGCCTCTTCCACCGCCGGCGGTAGGAAGCCTCCCCTGCGCTTCTTGGGCAGGTTGAAGAAGGAGTCGTTCACAGGTAGGAGGCGCCGCCTGTCCGTCGTCGGAAGGGAGCCGGTGAAGGAGGGCCGGCTGACCACAGGCAACGAGGGGAGCATCTGCGGCGAAGGAACAACCAACGGAGTCGGGTGGGGGAGAGGAGGCATATCGGTTCCCTGGGACCCGAGACACGACGGGTTATTGGGTAAGTCGCGGGCCTGTCTGCCCGAACTGTCCACCGAACCGCTCCCGACCCGGCCAACTGCAGCCTCGTCCGAATGACGAAACCGGGGCAGTCGATTCAAATTTGAATCGACCGCCAAACCGGCACCAGGCCGGTGAATCGATCGCCAAACCGGCACCAGGTCTGTCGTCTTCCACCTCCTGCCTCTGGTTTCATAGCCCTAACTCCACCGCCAACGCCCGCATCTCCTCCTCTAGCAGCCACACCTTGACCACCACTTGGATCCCTTCGAGGACAATTGATATGACCGCCGGAATCTCTGCCAGGCTAGCCATCTGAATGACGGCGGCCAAAGCCGTTCGAGTGCTCATGGGATAGAAGGTTAAGGTTCCGGCCTCCACCTGCCCGAACCCCCTGGCCAAGAAGAAAAGACCCCCATGATCACAAAGATACATTGGAACACCTTCAAAGATCACTCTGCATTCTTCTAATCGGCGGGTTGGGAAAAGTCCCTCTTGCCGGCGACCACTGCTGAAGGCGAACCATGGCCCTTCCCATCGACAAACAACCCAACTCCACCAACCTCTCCACTGCTCCTACGTCTCCCACTGCCAGGATAGATGAAGAAGTAGCCCTAATGACCTCCCAACCACCACCAGAAGCCTCCACCAGCCTCCTCCGGATCTCCTCCACCTCTGCAAGCCCTTCCAACATGGAGACACATAGGCACCTCCGCAGCCAATCTTTCCTGCCCTGTAACTCCTTCGCCGTGAGATGGCCAGCCTCCGCCCACCTCCGCCCACCTCCTACTAGCCACTCCCAACGCCGGTGGTCCATCCCTGAGAGCATCACAATAGGAACGATGGCCCCCTCTACCATTGGTAGATCTAGCAGAGCGCCCCCCTACCGGGGAACAAAAACCACCCCCTGCAAACCGTAAACCCCCGCCTGAGCCAGCTCCGACGGAGAGCGGCGAAACATTGACTCTTGATCTTCTCTCTCTAGAAAGCGCTAGAGAGAGAAGATCATAGATTTTATCCAAAGGACCTGCTCTACGACTATGGTTATCATCCATGGCTAAGTCATGAACCTTGTTGTCTGATCTTTGGCAGAATCCACTACTTTGACCAAGGTATTGGACTGTGCATCTATAGAAATGATTCCTTTTAAAGGGACTTCTGGTGCATCGTGCCTTAAATAAGAATAAGTAAAAATAAACTCGCATAGGTGATGTAAAACTATGATTCTTGATTTAAAGTTTACCTTAATTAAAATCCTTGAACCCCATTGATCATCTTCTGGCTTCTTATTGGGCTCACGTTGCACCCCATATATGTGAATTCTAGGGTACAATAGGCAAGTCAATTCTTTTATTGTTTGCACTTTTTCCTAGTGCTTGCTCTATTGTCTCCATTAGAACAAGTCAATTCTTTTTGGTTCAAATAATTCCATTAGAACAATGACATTATTGGAATTATAAGTTGGATAAGCTTGTTGGAAAAACTACATGTTGTTACTATCAAACGTTTGGCATGCACTCTATAGCAATCTTCAGTATGCCAATCTGCGTGCTTGATAGTGGTCACTTTCATATCTCAATGCCCAGTAGAGATTCAGAAAATGCAGGCATTGAATCTTCCAGAAATGATTGCAACCTAGGTTGTGCTCATTATCTTACATAATTTTTAAAAGCCTAGAAAATGATGTTGCCAGAGTGAAAACTTAACATTTTCTATCTGGATTCTGGGCAGAATCAACTTATGCCCTCCCTGTAGATTGTCATCATCTATCACCATGGAACTGCTTTCACGATTCATGTCCTTATTGGAAAATATTGTATGTACTTGCTGGTGGGTGTTGACTTTGTTTTGTCATAAGAGTACTATCTGACTATATATATATGTATATTAGTTTATATTAATTAATGTAGTGTAAAAATTTACCCCCACGTAGAAACTTTTTGGTTTGGTTTCCTTCTATCTACACACACTCTATCTCTCTCTCTCAGAGAAAGTGCATTGTGCCGCCAATTTTATAAAATAAATAGAGGTAGAACAATCAATATGAGTAGAGGAGAGATTTTTCTATCTCAGAGAGAATAAAACAAAAACACACTGTGCTACAGCAGGTTCAGTTCTTTTCTCTAATCATCAATAGAAATGTGTGAAATGAATCTACTCCAATTATAAAGAAAAGAAAGGGCCTTAAAGCAAATATTCTCAGCATAAATAGGAGCTCCCCTGAAGATGCATTCATTCTGCTCCCTCCAAATGCTCCAGCAAACTACATGGTGTAGAAGGCTGATTATGTGTGTTCTTGTGGTAGCGCCATCTACATCCCCCTGTATATGATGAGCTATTGATGCTTTTGCCCTTTGGAACTAGAACATTTATATTTCTGATCCTGTGGATGTCCATAGGGACCTTTGTCTGGATTTATCAGATGTTGCTCTCTGTTAATAAATTAGTCTAGTCCAGGATTGATCGGTGGTCTCCAACCACTTTTTGTTTTTGAATTATTATGATTACTTTTTTTCTGTAAATTTGTGTACTCTAAGATGGTTTAGCTTATCAATGATTATTCAATTTTGACGTTATTCAAAGTTTTCCACTGTATCAGGGATGAGCATGGTTTAGCTTATCAATGAGATCACTTCAAAGAGGAGCTATGTGGTCACTAGGAGAAGATCACTTACCTTAGAGGAGGGGCTATGTAGTCAGTAGCAAGGTTCGCCGACTCGGTGATCCGTACCGAATCGGTTCTTCCCTGATCCGGTACGATACGGCCGAGTCGCATCCGACTCGCAACCGACTCGCATCCGACTCGACCCTCTCTCCCCCCCTCTCCCCCTCCTCTCTCTCTCTCTCTCTCACTGTGACTCGGCCCGACTCGGCCGATCCTGGGGGTGATCCTCAGTTTACCGGGCTTGCCCTGATACGGTACGATACGCCCGAGTCGGCCCGAGTCGGACCGAGTCGGCAAACCATGGTCAGTAGGCTTATTTATGTTGTTCTCTGTGAAGAGGGAATGTTGTAGATAAGTTTAATAGCCTCATGCATTTAGAATGCAATGTTTCTTTTCATTTAAATGGAACATTACTTAAACATTACGTTGTGTTAATGACTTGACCTGATGGGCATAATCAAAACAGTTCCTAACCACTGAAGAGGTATGCTGAAGGATCATGGAATGCAAAATCGGTTGGAATCGGATCAGATCGGCTGACCCGATCGGATTTTGGTCGGTCTGATCCGATTTCGAGCCGACCTTGTCTGATTCCAGGCTGGGATCGGCTGGGTTGGTTTGGCCAGAATTAGGCCGACTTCACTGATCCAACCTGATTTGGGTCGACCCCGCCCAAGTCCAGGATCGATCTGGACTGTGCTCTCAGAGTTTAAAAAGAAAAACAAAACAGAGAGCAGCAGTGGCAGAAGAAGAAGCAGCAGCAGCGGAAGAAGGATTGAGGAAGAAAGGGGTCGGGCTCTCACCGGCTTGCTGCTGCGGCTCTGCTGAAGCTGCAGCCGTCGCGAACAGAGGTGGCCGCTGCCGCTGCTCAGCGGAAGATTGAAGGATCAGGGTGATGAAGATTGAAGAAGAAGAAAGAAAAACTCACCTATTTTTGCAGCTCAGCATCAGCAGTCGCTGCTCACCGTCACCGGTGCCGCTGCAGACGCCGCCGCAGCAGACATCGCCGCAGCAGCCGATGCCGCCGCCTCCTCTGCCATGCCGCCACCGCAGTCTCCTCTCCACCTCTTCGGCTGCTGGGGATTGTGCGAGAGAGAATCGGGGTGAAGTAGACTTTCCTACAAAAGTTGCACAAAACACCTTAAAAAGTTCAAATTTTACACTTAAAACTATTAAACTTATTAAATAGTGGCCGATCCAGGATCGCTTCGGGATCGGGCTCGGACCGGCCGATCCGGCCAATCTGGATCGGGTTTTGGGCCCCTGATCCTAGCCCGATTCGCGATCCTGCCTTCCTTGTGAAGGATATGCAACATTGGTAGGTATATGTATGTCTATGCCTTTGCATTGATGTTTTGTAAAAAGAATATACTACCAGTTCTTTTGTCCTATACCTTGTTAACATTTTCTCCACATTCATCTTGTAGACTTATATAGTGGGACAATATGTTCTGTGCTCCTTTTTTTTTTCTTTGACTGGGAGACCACCCCCACCACTAACCTCAGCTTGTGGCCGCTTTGGACCTATGGAGCCTACCGCTTACGCATCATAGGGTCGGCTGACTGGGGCAAGGGGCGGGCTTGGTAAAACCCCCGATTGGTGCTGCTCAGACCTGAGCCAGGGGACCATCTATGGTTGCAGACACTGGTGAAGGCACACCGCGCTTAGCCGCCATGAGGAATTGAACCTGTGACCTTGTTGTCACCAACAAAGTGCGGCAGATGTTCTGTGCTCATGTCCAAGGGCACAATTTATGGGCTGATTTCTTTTCTGTTTGTCACCTTGGACTCAGAGTACAGAGCTTAAGTGTAGCATAGTGTGCATCATCAGCAACACTCTACTGGAAATCCATCCGTGGTACTTAGTGTGACTGGTTGACTTATTCCTAATGAAGCATACGCTGATGTCATAATTAAATCTGAAAAAAATATTTTTTGTTTTTACTACATTTGTAGCAGCATCCTACCTTGATGTCTTTGCAGGCTGACTTGACCTAGTTTATTTATTTATTTGTTTTCTCAATCAACAACTTATTTGTTTGCAGTTGTGCTTGTGCGTTTTTAATAAAGTACAAATAACATAGCTTTTAAGTATGATTGTATTGTAGGTAAAACTTTTACAGTATAAACATATGGAATTTTCACTTGCTGTTTCTGAATTTTTTTTTTTTGAGATTATCTTTCTTCACTTCTCCAGAATTTTTGGGTCCCCTATGTTCTTATTAGATCTATTCCAAATATCGTCAGGTGACAACATTTGCTGACATGGAAGGAGAGGAAACATTTGATTCCTCAGTTCTTGGATATGCAGATGAAGTTGTAGAGGAGCGGATTTCAAATGATGATGTAATTCTGGTGAAGGGCACAAAAAATACAAGTGCGGTTAGTGCCTTTTTTTGACACTATGTTTCTATTCTTGCATCCTTGATCAAATTCATTTTAGAAGATGATCACCTATGTTTTTTAATTTTTCCGTTCAGGTTTCCGTGATACTTAGAGGTGCAAATGACTTTATGCTTGATGAGATGGAACGATCTTTGCATGATGCATTATGTATTGTGAAGAGGACTCTTGAATCTAATCTGGTAATTTTGTTCTATCTGAGAATTCTTTTCATGAAGCATACTTTTTACGACTTATTGCTTATTTACTAGTGTAGTGAATACAAAAAATGAAATCTTCATGTCTTCTCAAAAACTGTTCTTGTGGGACTTTAAATGATATAATTCTAGGCAGCTGTTGCAGGAATTCCTTTATAAATTATCCAATAATAGCATGGTACATTATCAAATCTTCTGCCGTACTTCCCCCACCATTTTCACTACCGGGTCATACGCGCCCAATTACAAAAGCTAGGCAACTCATACCGTAGGGAAAAGGTGGTGTGAGAGGAACTGTGGCAGGTTTTGTACCACTTCTCCGAGTTATTTATCTATGAGTTGATATTTAGAAAACTGGGAGCATGTAACAGTATTTGGAAAGAGGAGATTAGGGTAATTTTAATGTAAAAATGATATATGATTCATGCTGTGAACCCTGAATGATATGATTTGGTGGATGATGATGATGATTGTGAATCATCATCACTGCTAGATATTAAGATAGTCTGTATATTTTTTATGCTTTTAAATAGTTTATGTAACCACTTAGGGCCGCTTTGATAATGGAATAAGACGCGGGTAGGGTAGCTTATCTGTCTTATTCGGGCTTATCAGCCTTTGGTTGCAGGGGTTAGGGTAAGTTAGTTAAGGGCAGAGAAGCTTATTCGGCCAAAATGGCTGAATAAGTTACCCAAGGTCGGGGTAGGGCAAAGTTTTGTGGATTTCCTAATTATGGTCATTTTTAGTATTTTATCTATTTTATTTTTTTTAATTCTAGGTTGGGCAAGATAAGATTATCAAACTCAGTTAAGCTTAACCCTTGGATACCTTGCCCTGACTTACCCGAACTCGCCTACCCTATTCTATTATCAAAGCGACCCTTAAAGGATACTTCCTGGTCCCCTCCTTGGATGCCATTATGTTAGTGTACCATTTAAGTGCTACTTATCAATCCTGTTCTAAGATCTGCTTACCTTCTGTATGAATGATAAGATTGATTTCAGGATGAAAAATATGGGCCTTATCCATGGTGCAGGTCGTCGCTGGTGGTGGTGCAGTAGAGGCAGCATTATCTGTGTACTTGGAACATTTTGCCACTACTTTGGGGTCAAGAGAACAATTGGCAATAGCTGAATTCGCCGAATCTCTTCTGATTATACCTAAGGTTGTCACAGAATTACTTTTATCTTGGAATACTCTGTATATTTACAATTATTTCCAGGAGTGCATACTTGAGTGGACCATGGATTTCAGGTTCTTGCTGTGAATGCTGCAAAGGATGCTACTGAGTTGGTTGCAAAACTTCGAGCTTACCACTATACTGCTCAAACAAAGGCAGATAAACAGCATCTTTCCAGGCATGATGCGATTTCCTGGCTCATTTTTCTGTTAAGCATTTTCTTTACGCGGACGAATATTAACCTTGTTTTGAACATTTAATAAGATTTAGAAATAATCATGATTAGGATTCACATGATAGTTGAGTCTTGTTACTCTATTTGATTATAGCTTCTGGTAGGTTTTTTGTGTCCTCTTTCTAGAATAAGGATCACCACTCTTAAAAGCCGACCGTGGGTAAGTTCTTATCTTTCCCTCTGCTTTTAGGCCCTTCTCCCATAGCTTCTTTCTCAGTTCCTTTATCACAAGAGTTGGAACTTGGAACCTTGGGATGCTGATTAGTGGTGGCTGACATCTGATTTATATGACAGTTCGAAACATTGTTCTAAGTCTGTGATTAAAGTTGGACATGCAACTTCTGATACTGGCACTAAGCAAAAGGAATTTTTGTTGTTGTTGATGATGTATTATTCTGAAGCCATACTTGTAGTTTTATGCTGGGTGTAAGAGAGTCCATAGAAACTCTCTCTCTCTCTCTCTCACACACACACACACGCAAACACACACACACCCACATTCTCATTGTTTCGCTCTTTTATGATTTTGTTTTATTATCTTGCAGCATGGGACTGGACCTGTCCAAGGGAGCCATTCGTAACAACCTTGAAGCTGGAGTAATTGAACCTGCAATGAGCAAAGTTAAGATAATACAGGTAACACAATGAGACTTTAGTTATATGCACCATGCATGAACATATATACATATGAATGCACATAAAATATATTTTTTAATACTGCACTGGAACATTTTCTAAGGCATTGTATACAATGTCCGAATCCTACTTAGATTAGGATCAGTCCATCCTAATTGTATTTAGATTAATATGCTACTGTTTTTGATTGGGGTTGTAGATGTTTGGTCTTCATGGATTTGTTTATATGTTTCCTGCTCTCATTCGGATTAGAGAGGTGTCTTATTTCCACTTCTATTGGGATTTCTTGTAAAATTGTATATGTTGGGCTTCTGCCCTTGTGTTCAATAGAAGCTGTACTAATCATATCCATAATGATTATTACCTTTCATTATGAATACAATTGATACCTGATGATTGGGGGTCATTTTATACATCTACCATCACTCTATACCATCATCATCATCATCATCAGAGCGTTATCCCATTATTTGGGGTTGGCTACATGAATCCTATTCCGCTTAAGAATTCTATCCAATGCTATATTCGTATTTAAATCCAAGAAGCTAATGTCTCTTCTAATAACTTCACACCATCTCATTTTAGGTCTACCACGAGCTCATTTACGAAGATCCACTAAGATTTGATCACATCTTTTAATTGACATTGATATGGGATGATGGTGTATGTATTCAAACCATCTGAGCTTATTTTCTCTCATTCTACCATCAATTGGAGCTATACCCAATTCCTTATGGATGCGTTCACTACTAATCTTATTCTTTTTAATTTTACCACACATCTATCTTAGCATCCTTATATTCGCAACACACATTTTGTGAATGTGTTCTTTTCTTGCTGCCCAACATTCTATACCAATGTTTTGAAAACCGGACTGATGATTAAACCAGAGAAGTCCTCAATTTTGTTATTTGAACCGACCGCTCAAAATGGTGTTTGGACTGGACTGCTTTGTTTAAATTAATGAGATACATACATATTTTATGTATATATACTTCATATAGGACTTAATGTGGTGGGATGGTCTGTGGAGTCCATAATTAATTGATGGGTATTGAGTTCAAATCATAAGAGATTCATGATTGTTTTAAAAATAGTATTTGGCTTTGAACAGGACCAGACTGTGTTGAAATAATCAAGTTATAACTGATTCATCTATTTTTTTTAAAATTTTGGTTTTATGATGAACCAGACTAGAGTGGCAGGCGGTTCCGTTTTTTTCCGGTCTGACCAGCCGGTTCGGTCTGGTTTTGAAAACACAGCAGCATACCTCTTTTTTGGTAATGTTCTGGGTTTGTCCAAGAGAATTGTTGATTTGGAATTTAATCTTTTGTAATGTTCTGCTTTTCAGTTTGCAACTGAGGCAGCTATAACAATCCTTCGGATTGATGACATGATAAAGCTTGTGAAAGATGAAAGTCAGAACGAAGAGGATTAGTATTCGTGCAAGGGAATTGGGCAGATCCATCATCTATTTGGCGGGAACCTTGGATTTCCTGGATCTATCTTTTATTTGCTTGTAATGAGTTGTTTGCGATGAGTCCAGGAGCGCCCCTTTCTTGATGACGATGATCAAAGTGGGGAAAGGAATATATCTTGCATGTGATCACGCCTTGCTCTTTTCCTCTTATTGGCAACTGTTTTTTCCCTTTTTTTTTCGTGGGGGGGGGGGGGTGTGCGGTGGTGGAGAAGATATTACGTTGCTGCATCTGAAATGAGTTATTCGGTGATATGAAAGTAAATTTGACTGAATTGAGTGGCTTTGTTCACATGTGTGTTGACCAATCATCTTTAGTTTATGGTATGACTGTTTTAGTTATTCTTTGATATCTGAAGTTGTAAGTACGTTTCTGTAATCAAAACCTGAATGATCAAACATGGCGGCGAAGCAGATTTCAGCAAATGCTTTGCTCAACACACTGCTCATGCCAATTTTAATAAAACGTTACTAGATGCTACCACCTTATGAGAGGCTCAAACCGTCGGAGGGGAAGCATATTGCTCGTCCCATTTTTAATCAGGTTATTAGAAGCATCGCCTTTTTGGTCGCTACTCTGTTGAACACTTGGCAGGTTGTAATAATAGAAGGCTTCTAGTGATGTCAAAGGGGCCGCTCGTGTGGGATGAAAGTTTCCATGAGCACGCCTTTGGAAAACATTTAGATGGAAACGGGTTGTTATAGTCGAGCTTCACGGCGCAGAAAGTGAAAGTCACGCATTTATTGAGATGGTTCTTTTGTAAGCTGTGTTGTCAGGGGTGAGTACGGTTTGGTTTGAGTTGAAGATTTTTTTTAAAATTAAATTAAATTAAAATAAAGGTTTAAATCGGATTAAATCAAATTGAATTATTTTTAAATTAAATTGAATTAATTTAATTTGATTTGATTTGATTTGATTTGAATGATATTTATATTTTTTTAAAAAATTAGATTAGATTCAAACAAGAGTAGAGAAAGATAGGATAAAAGAATTTCTATCAAATAAAGTAAATATTAAAAAAATAACATCAAAAGTTGAAATTTATAAGAATAAGTTTCATAATAATTTCACATAAAAAAGTAAGAATTTCACTTATAGTAAAATAGAAGGTGATTTGAAACTTATTTTGTAGAGTCGGAAACTCCATCAAGATGGCGGGGATTGGATTTTTAGAATTAGAGTTTATAGTTATATGTACAATTATATTAACTTGACAAAAATATCATTAAATTCGAATTATTCGGTTTGATTTGATTTCCTATATTTTAAAATCAAACCAAATCAAATTTTTTAATACGGGGTTTGAATCTAAACCGATTTTTTTTTAAATTTCAACTCAAATCAAATTAAATCAAATCTATCAATTCAATTTAACTTTTGAGTTAAACCTGAATAATGATCACCCATAACTAGGACCCCATGCCCTTTAAGGGTGACGTGCGCTCTCCGAACGACCCATCAAATTTGATGATGCGGCACCCTCTCGTCGTTTCGGGTGCCTCTCCCCTAGTTTTGAATTCCCATCACATTAATGGCACACCGATGTCGGTAGATCAGATGTACTCAGTTGGAGGATCAACGGGTCGACACCCCCTCTTGTCGTCTCTCTTTGCACGTTCGTCACACACGTTGTTCTATAGTCACGTACTCTTGCACGGCCTGACAAACCTTGCGCTCGAGTTTGGATAGTCATCTAACTCCCGCGGGGACTCCCATCGCTACAGTAAAGCTGGCCTATAGGGTACCACAGTTCCATGACTATAACGGTAGGTCTCTACCTTCATCATGTATGCCACTTCCAACAGTATACCCTACTACTAGTTTAACACTATGCTAGTGTCATCTCGGCGTCCACTCTCTTCTCTCTTGCCAACCTTTGATATCATAGATCTTTCACACTATGTTGACTTACGTATCGGAGAGTTTTCTCGAGATGTCTCACTTCCAGTTAAGAACTTCACTTTTTCCATGCAAGAAAATCTGATTATAGACGATCACCAATTCCTCATGACGGTCTTTATCTCCCATTGCTCCTTGTTGACAAAGAAGCCTCGCACCCGACCGCCCATCGCTCACCCTTTCGCCTCAAGCACTAAGGGGAGAAGTCTGCCGACGCTCTGCATCAAAACTAGACTCGACCGCTCGAAGTTCACCTTGCCCCCGTCCACACTTCTTCAGCTTGGTCCCATCTTATAAACTCTATAAATTCAAGTGTACACAACAAGGGTCATATGAAAACACGGTAAAAAAAATTTGGTATTCCTTAGAGCAGAATTGCAGGAGAAAAGGAATGCGAATATGCTGATGGTATCCAATCATGATGGCGCTTTTGAAATCTCAAAATGATGTAGGAGATTGGATTAGGCTATAGCCAGGACACGCCCACTAAACTTTTTCTCAAAATATGCATGAATGTTCCATATAGCATCTTCACTTTTGGCTCCCAAAATATGAAGGACATGAGACCGGGAGTTAAAGGAAGTCAGAATCTAGGGGGTCGATGTTTTTGTGCCCTGGACTACGTGCCCTTATATCTGGGGGCTTTCGTTGAGCTAAGCCCTTGATGAGTCCCAAGAGGACAGGCCATCTTCCACGATTGTTAGCTACAGGTTCCTTGGTTGGAACTAGGGTTGGTCAAGTCACAGTGCATGGCTAAGGTCATGAGAGAACCTTGCCACACTTCTCCTCCAAGACACCCATCGTGGGTGATGGCTCGAGAGAACCTTGTTGAGATTCTTTTCTGCATAAAAGTTCCCACCAAGGTTAGTGCTCTATGAGAGAACCATCCGATACTTAAGTTAGTATGCTAAGGTAGTGCTAAACAAGACCAGGCCGCAAGGTGAGAGTTTTCTCGAAAATGAGTAGAAGCCATGCAACTTTAGCCATGACAATCTTCCTCCACCCTAATCGAACTACTCATATAAGCCTTATCCACCTCCATCTCTTGAGAGTCCATCTACCTTCCTCCCATAAGCTGACTAACTTAAGTATCGGAGGGTTCTCCTATAGAGCACCAACCCTGGTGGGAACTTTTGTGTAAGAAAGAAGTTCAACAAGGTTCTCTTAAGCCATCACCCACGAGGGGCGCCTTGGAGAAGAAGCGTGGCAAGGTTCTCTTACGACCTCAGCCATGCACTATGAAGTGACTAGCCCTGCTTCCAACCAAGGAACCTCCAGCTATCAACCGTGGAAGATGGCCCATCCCGTCGAGACTTGTCCACGGCTGAGCTCAATGAGAGCCCCCAGATATAAGGGCAAGTGGTCTGGGGCAATGAAACAATGACCCCCTAGATTCCGGCTTCCTTCAGGCTCCTGATCTCAAGTCCTTTCAACCCGCTGCCCGGTCGCTCATCTCTCAAGCATGCATCTTCCAACTGGGCTCCAGGAGCTACATCATTCTACCTCCGCTTGAGATTTCCTAACCTACCTCCCACGGCGTCCAATGTTTTATCACCCTTCATAGGATTTGCTAGGCAACGGAGACCGATCGAGCGCGAGCGTCATGGAGCTCATCTAGAAAGACCCCAAAGCCTAAGAGATCAAACAGATTTGGTAGGCGGCCGTTTGGAGTACCATCCAAGGATGTCATCCTTACCTCAGCGGCTTGGTCACGAAGCTCAACTCACTAACAGAGACTCGTCCCCACTTTCTTAGGCTCTGTACTCTAGTCTCACTTCAGGATTGGACACATTAGAATAAGAATATATATATTGCATGAAGCACATGTTTGAATTCTTATACTAATTTTAGTTGGCTTAAAAGAGTCATGTTATTACATAGAATAAGGATTGTTAAATTGAATAAAGGGTAGACTACAGTAGTAAAGCACGATAAAAGTTCTTTTCTTTTTGCACGGATAATGTTGTGGGACGATCTCTTGCAGTTTTCAAAGATATTATTTCCATGAGAAAGACTTGTTGCACATGGCGGCGTCTTACATGTGATGCACAATGCGGTGTGGTTGATCCACGCGGGTGAGTCGAAGTCAACCCCGAATTTGGTTTCAGTCCCATCAAGAGCCATTTCAATTAGCGTGGACAAATTGTATGCAGGTGTGACACCAGCTGGGGAAGAGTGTGCCGCAAGTGTAAATCAAGGAAATTAGGCTCGTGATCTAATATATGAAATATTGATATGATCGACGTGTTGATTGTTGTAAGATGATTAGGGTGGTGAGAGTGACGTGCGAGAGCTGACGAAATTGAAATCAGATTTCAGACTTAAATCATCAATTTAAGAATTAAGTTAGTTTAAAACTGACGGGAGTCTAAAATTTGAAATACACTCATATGCCGAGTACTCCAGCAAGATCGGAGTGGTGAGAGTGACATACGAGAACGGACATAATTAAAATCGGATTCTAGATTTGGCTGGGGCACTCAAATCACCTTTCTTTCAACTTAAGTTAGTTTAAAACTGAAATATTTTGCCACGGGAGGTCTAAAAACTCAAATATCAGTTTGATCGGTGTACCGATTATCTCAACATGACCAGGGCAGTGAGAGTGACGAGTGAGAGCTAACGAAATCCAAATCGAATTTTCGGTTTGGACTCGACGCTCAAATAACCTATTTATGAATTACGTTAATTTAAAATTGAAGAAGTAGAGTATGGAGGGTTAAAAATCTGAAATACATGTCGGATTGGTTTACCGATTGTTCTAACACAACTAGGGTGGTGAGATTGACTTGTGAGAATTGACGAAATTTAAATTAGATTCTCAATTTGGACTCGACGCTCAAATAACTTATTTATGAATTAAGTTAATTTAAAACTAAAGAAGTCGGCTTCATGGGTCGAAAATCTGAAATAATCGATATGCCAATTGTTCTAACACGACTGAGACGGTGAGAGTGATATGTGAGAACTGACGGAATCTAAATTGAAATTCTTATTTTCAATTATAAAGAATTTATTTACTTTAATTCATTTATTTAGACATTCATTTCATATATATGCACATCTTATATTCTTTTATTTTTCTTTTTTAATGTAGGAGGATCCACGTGAAGGCGACATGGGAGACGAGGACGTCGAGGAGGACATTTCTTGATTTTTTGGACCCATATCATAAATAAATTGTACTTTTTAAATATTGTATTTGAATAATTTTTTCTTTGCGAATATGCATTTTTCATGTTTTATTGTGTGGGTTGATGTGCATGATTTTCTATTTTCATATTATGTAAATAATTTTTTATAGTTAAATAAATAATTATTTTTTTAAAAATAAAAAATAAACAGCGATGGACTTTCCGTCACTAAGTCATCGCGAATTGCAACTTTTAAACTGAACGACGGATTGGCGACAGTTTAGCGACATAATTGGGCGGCGATCGTCAACGACGGATAATCTTCCCTCGCTAATCCATTGCTATATGAGATATATAACGACGGATTAACGTGCGATCAGCTGACGGATATTATCATTTACATAACAGATATAACGACGACTTAGTGATGATATAGCGATAGATACTTAGTGACTGTTCATAGACGGATAAGTTGATCGCTAATCCGTCGCTACATATAGACGACGTAGCGATGGATTAGCGACAGATTAACGGTAAAAATTATTCCCTTGGTAAATTAGTTTTAGTGATGGCTTTGCGATGAAAATAATTCATCTCTTAAATGTCGCTAATTAGTAACGGATAATTGTCCGCTGTTAATTAACGAATAAATTATAGTGACAGTCGTTATCCGTCTCAAATTTGTTGCTAACACCTTTTACGATGGATTAGCGACGGATTACTTCCATCGCTAACAACGCATTTTCACGCAGCATCATATGCCCGGGTTACATATTCCAATTTTTATGTTTATGTGGTATGAAAAAAAAGTAGTGTCTGTGTGTGAGCTGTAAATATGAACAGGTGCACCAAATCCACATTCCCATGTTATATATTGCAGTTTTTTTATGTTTATGTGGTACAAACAAAATATATATATTGTGTGAGCTATAAACCATCTTTGTTTTTGGGGTGAGACGAGTTATTCGACTCCCACCTCAGAATTACTTATTCCACCTGGGTTAAGGGGGCACGTGTGCGAGAAAAAACTGTGGAGCTCACAATTTTCTCTCACGTCGATTTACTATTCCCCCTATCCTAACCCGGAAACAAATAATCCCACGAATAACCGTACACAATTGCTTCAAGAGCAGGGAAGGAACCTCTTGCATGCTTTCATCAGATCAACTGGCAGAAGAAAGAAATATCCAAGGGAGTTGCAGAAGAATGAGATGTTGGTTTATCGGAAGATCTAAGACTTGTCAAACAGATTATTCAATTATATGAAATTTTATTAAAAAAATTGGAATTGGAATTATGTAATAAGAAGTGATGGCCACTCCTCCGTGAGCTTTGAGTTCGCGATAAAATGATATCTCATTTACCTAAAATTCATCTCTTAAATGTGATAAAGTATGTTCCATGGTTTTCAGTCATTGTTTCAGATAGGTGATAGTAGTAGAGCTTGAATGTCAATGACGATTGTCCTCTAACTTTGTTAAGACTATTCTCTATCATGAGGTTTATCGAGAAAATTAATTTTAAATTAATATATATATATATACATATATTATTTATTGAAAAGCCTCATTATTGTGAATGATTAATTTCAAGGCAAAAAAAATAATCAGTAGTTATATTATTGCTAATGATAATCAAGTTTGCCTAAATATCTAATTTTTACTGATGGTTATTGTTCATGATGTTGGGTAAATAATTAAGATAAGATATTGGGATCAATTACTGTTAATGATGTTAGTTAAGAAGAATAGATACTTGATCGAAGTGTCTAATTATTACTGAGCATGTTCTAAAGGAGGAAAGATTATTTAGAAGCACATTAATGCTAATGAAGTTCAACTAATAAATTGACGAAAAGTGTTCGTTACCTCTAATGAAGAATTTGAAGGGAAAAAATTAATTAAAAGTTACATTATCACTAATCATAATTAAAGTAAGATTCTTATTATTGTTAATGATGATAGGGTATTCATAGTAACTTGATTAATATTACTAATCATGATTAGGATAGAAAAATATAGTCGTCATTATGAAAAGAATAATTATTAAACAATATCAACATATTACTAAACATTATTACAGACTAAGAAAAATATCTTTAACAATAGCTTCATTTTTATTATTAAGAAAACTAATTCAACAATAGTTCCATCAGTGCTAATCAAGATTATCAATTAAATTTCATTATGATCTTCGTTAGTGATAATCATGACGATTAAGACTAGTTAGGTAAGCCCTTGCACTAAGTTGAGAATAGAAAAAAATGTCTAAGTCCCCTTAATTCCAACCATACAGAGAATAACGTCATGCCATTTAACTTAGAATCAGAAAAGTAACATGGTATTTTTGCAACACTTATTCTCATTTATATCTCTATATTTTACTAAACATGGAATAAGAATATTGTCCTACTTATCCCCTCGCAACTAAATGCATGTGAGAACACATATAGGATAAATTAACCTACGATGAGTTATATCTATTCTTCTCAATTTTTATTCCGACAAGCGGCGGCCGGAGCACTGGTGGCGGCATAGATGAGGGGAGTGAATGATGGAGTTGCATACCTAGACGAGGTCGTTGTGACCTATCTTTATAGTGCCTTGGGTCCAGGAGATCATTAATGACAGTCGTACCGTCAGGACGGGCGTGCCTATAGAAGTTGTGCTCTGTTGTTCCTACGTCGATGCACGGCCGATCAGATAGGACGCGCGAGGGGAGGCGGCCGCAGGGAGTGGTGTCAGTTCGGCCGCCCGAGTGTGCCTGCGGGTTGTGTCGCGTTGCACGGTTTGTGAGGCGGGACGTGTGAAGCAAGGTGGCGCCGTGTGACGTGCGGTGGCAGACGGCGCGCGATAGATGGGTAGCTTTGAGACGACATGCGACGTGTGACGGGCGATGTGCAGAGGCGACGACTGAGCCCTGTTATTAATGTGGTTGGAATTCGAAAATAGGCGAGAGGCGCACGAAGTTAGGGGTGAGCACGGTTTGATTTGGTTTGAAGAGAATTTTTCTCAAACCAAACCGAACCGAATTAAGACTTCAACCCGAATCAAACCAAACCAAACTAATTTGAAACCAAATCAAATCAAACCGAATTAATTCGGTTTGATTCGGTTTGGTTCGATTTGAACCATATTCATCTCTCCATTTAGAAATTAGATTGGATTCAAACAATAGTAGAGAAAGGTATGATAAAAAAATTTCTACCAAATAAATTAAATATTAAAAAAATAACATAAACAATTGTAACATGTAATAACAAGCTCCGTAATATTTTCACATAAAAAATTAAGAATTTCAATTACAGTAAAATAGAAGGTCATTCGAAACATATTTCATAAAGTCGGAAACCCCGTTAGGATGGCGAGGATTGAACTGTTTGAATTGGAATTTATAGTTACATATATATTTATATTAATTCGATAAAAATATTCTTAAATTTAGATTATTCGGTTCGGTTTAATTTTGTTCAGTTTCCTGAACTTCAAAATCAAATCAAACCAAAATTTTTAATACAGTTCGGTTTGAACGCAAATCAAAAAATTTTAAATTTGAACTCAAACCAAATCGAATCAAATGTATCGATTCAATTTGATTTTCGAGTTGAACTCAAATAATGATCACCCCTACACGAAATAACGGGAAGATGTCACGTATCCGAATTTGGTGGGTCTTACGAAGAGACGACAAAACAATTGTTTTCTCAATAATGATCGAGACATTAATCTTTAGTCCTTACTGCAGCAGGCAATATCGTATTGTGGAAACAATCGCCAACCTTGTAGGGGTGAGCGGGATCAGAAGGGAGAGTAGATGAATATGAGCACCTCAATGGTAGAAGAAACAAATGAGACTCCCTACTAGAGCCCTGAATCCGTCAACCAGGAAGGAAGGTTTGAAGGGGACTGTGGGGGGTAAGACGGTAATTTTGTACTAGACTTGCTTTCAAACCCACCATCACCTTCCCCTCTCCCTCCAAACCCTGTCTCTCTCTGCGCCAGCGAACAACTGCCATCTCTCTCGCTCTCTCTCTATCCCACCCCCCCTTGTTCCTGTGTTGGTTTGGTGGGCACCTGCCATCTCTCTCTCTCTCTCTCTCTCTCCTCCGGTTCCTCGGTGTTGGAGTTGGAGAGGCAACTGCCCTCTCCTCCCTTTCTTCCTCTGTGTTCGTGTGCATCTCTCTCTCTCTCTCCCTCCTCCTCAGAGTTTGTGTTTTGCCCTGCGTTTTCCATCTGTTTCCCCAATGATGACACCCATTCCAAAAACGGCACCATCTTTAAATTCCTCCGGGATTCGCTCTCTCCCCCGCGTGCACTTAAATAGCAAGCACAGACACAGCGGCTCCCTCCCCATCCCCACCATCACTGGCTTCCCCCGCCTCCCCCTACAACCACCTCCGTCCCGCCATGGAGCGCACGCCACCTGCTCGAAGTTTGTCCTTCTCCGAGTTGCCCATGCAGCCCCGGAGGTCCTCAGACTTCTCCGCTGCCGACCCTCCGCGCCGCTCCGTGGGCTTGGCGCCGGCTGGCTGCGGCCGCCGGGCTGATCCTTCTCTTCCCGCCTCCCGGGGCGCTTCTGTGCTCCCAACCTCCATGGCCCATCTCGCTGTTGCATCGAGTTCTTCTTTTCCCCGTTGGAAAGATCCCACATTTGGATGGGAATTCCGGCGCCCATCCGCCTGGGGATCCCTCATTGCCGCCCCAATTCACGTCGGGGAGTGCTGGCGGGGGCGCGCCTTCTTTGGAAGATCATCTTTATGATGCCGACAGTTCCTCGGGCGGCCACAGCGGTGACCTTGCTGCTCGGCGCTTGCTGTCGTCTATTTCAGCGAGGATCAAGTCCTGTGACGTGTATATTGGCATGTGCGGCCATGAGCCTTCGCTCCTCCGGTTTGTGAGTTGGCTGCGCGCGGAGCTGCAGCTACATGGGCTGATGTGCTTTGCCTCAGACAGGAGCATGTGCACTGATGCCCGTGCGCACTGTGTGGCGAGGGAGGCGATCGATGCGGCCACTCTTGGGGTGGTCGTCATCACTGTGAAGACGTTCTCGAGCCCTTATGGAATGGAAGAGCTGAAGCTGTTCTTGGAGAGGAGGAACTTGGTGGCTATATTCTTTGGGTTAGGCCAGGAGGAATGCCTGGCCAGGGACATTATTGAGAGGAGAGGGGAGTTGTGGCAACAGGAGGGTGGGTTCCTTTGGGAGGTCTATGGAGGATTGGAGGAGGAGTGGAAGGAAGCAGTGAATGGACTCTCATGCCTGGACTGCAAGCTTGAGGCTCACACAAACAACTGGAGGGACTGTATCTTGGATGCTGTTGTTCTTGTGGGGAGGAAGCTGAGAAGGAGTGGTACCATTGAGAAGGCCAGAAAGTGGAAGGAGACTTTGGCAGGCACGGAGTTCCCATTCCCTCGAAATGACAGTTTTGTGGGAAGGGAAAAGGAGCTTCTCGAGCTTGAGCTGGTTCTTTTTGGTTATGTTGAACAGGATGAACGCCAAGAGAGGAGGCCCAGAAGGTCTTTTGGAAGGACTTTGGTTATGGGAAACAATGGTGGCAGACGATCTGTAGATCTGAAGGGGAAGGACAAGGAACCTCTTCTGGGAAACAGGCTTGATGAGGAGAGAGAAATGAAGGGCAGAAGTGTGGGGAGGGCAGATTATCTTTTAAATGGCAGGAAAGGAGCTGGCAAAACTGGGAGAATGTCACTTGCAAATGGGCTTTATGGAAAGGGCATTGCCTGTATCTGTGGTGAGTCGGGTATTGGCAAGACTGAGCTAGTGTTAGAGTTCACGTACAGGCTCGCACAGAGATACAAGATGGTGCTCTGGATAGGTGGTGAGGCAAGATATCTTCGTCAGAATTATTTGAATTTACTTTCGCTTTTGGGGATTGACTTGGGCATCGAGAGTGCAGATTTTCCCAGGGGACTAAGGTTGAAGGGTTTTGAGGAACTTGAAGAGAAAGCCATACATAGAGTGCGCAAGGAACTCATGCGAGACATACCCTTCCTAGTCGTGATTGATAACTTGGAGAGTGAAAAAGACTGGTGGGATGAGAGGAATTTAATGGAGCTTCTGCCTCCTTTTGGTGGAGGAACTCATATCATTATCTCCACTCGGTTGCCTCGTGTGATGGACCTTGAACCCATGAGATTGCTGTATTTATCTGCTGCAGAAGCATTGGCACTGATGAAGGGAAACTTAGAAGATCTGTCTAGAGAAGAAGTTTCTGCTCTCAAGGTTATTGAAGGAAAAATTGGCAGAGTTCCTGTAGGTCTTGCAATTGTTCGGGGTATTCTCTCTGAGACTAATATAAAGCCAACAAAACTTCTTGATGCCATTAGACATATGCCTTATAGAAACCTAACATGGGGTGGTGGGCAAGATCCCATATTAAGGTATAATCCTGGCATGGTCCAGCTCATAGACGTCTGTTTTGCCATATTTGATCTTGGGGGCAGGCATGGAAACTTGGCATTAAGGATGGTTCAAGCATGTGGCTGGTTTGCTCCTTCACCTGTCCCAGTTCCTCTTTTGGTTGCAGTTGCATCTTCAGTCCCAGTCCCTCAAGAGCACGAGAGTGCTAACATCTGGAAAAGGTGGCTACATACAGTCCCTTGCGTGCGTATGTCTCATTACAAGCAACTGGAAGCTAAAGCAATGGGTATGCTGGTCAGGTTTCGTGTGGCAAGATGCAGCACCAAAAATGGGTTTATCAATTTTCATGATATGATTAAACTATATGCAAGGAAAAGAGGAAACCCCAGTATTCCTCATGCTATGGTTCAAGCTATTAGTCATTATGGGTCTCCACATCAACACCTTGAGCACATATGGGCAATATCCTTTCTCTTATTTAATTTTGGCACAGATCCAGCCATCATCAAGTTGGAGCTCCTGGAACTGTTAGTTTTCATTAAAAAGTGTATTCTACCTCTAGCCTGGTGTACATCTGCTAATTTCTTCAGGCATGGTGCTGCCTTAGAGCTTTTGCACCAGGCCATGAAAGCACTGGAAGGTGCAAACCCCCCTCAACGTTTGGAAGTCAGGATGGTGGAGAAAGCTCCACGCTTGAGGATTTCCAAGGAACAAGCAGCCATAAAATCTGATTCTCATCTTTACGAGGAATTTGTTGCATTGCATGCCACTCTCCATGAAACAATGTCCAAGCTGATGCTTGCAGGTCCTATAAACATCAAGAGATAACAGTTTCTAAGAAGAGCAGTCAGCATCAGAAAATTATGGCTGCAAATATTGAGAAATGATGCCACCAAGGAGCCATGCAGAGGGTTGTGATATGTCGGAAAGGTTGTTTCATTTGTGGAACCTTATCCCATTCTGGCAACCAAGGGAAAAAGGAATTTGGTAATTCATTTATTGAAGGATTTCCATTTTTCTAGTGCCCTTGTACATGAGCTTCCCTGTCAATTTTTATTGCCTGGTTTAAAGATTTTATTGTTGTATGGATATCGAAGAGACCATTTCCCTACAAAAAAATGGTATTGCTTCAAAATCTCATGGACTGGAACTTCTGGTGCCTCTTGTTACCTGTCTTCCTGCTTTTAGATGTTCATACATTTTAACTCTGAATTGGCATCATGTGTCAGTGATGATGCTCAAATGAGAAGTTCACTTTATACTTATGGCATAGACATGGCCTTCACCTAGAAATTATCACTACCTCCATATTTCCTATAAGATTCCGTACAGTGTCTACCTATCATTTTGTCATATCAGGATTCCAAATGGACCTAAGTTGGTAAGAAGGGAAAGGAAAGAAAGAAATGAAATGTGAAGGTGAAATACACTTCATTTGATAACATCTTAAATTTCAAATTAAGATGAAGCGGGAAACATACTTGAGAAATGAGAGGCAATATTCAGTATTTTTATTGTGAGAAAAAGACTTTTCTGCTTGCACACTGCTTGACACTTTCTTTCTTTCTTTTTGTGTTGAAATTCTATGACCTGCATTACATATGCAACACTTCTTTAAGCCTTGTGCTTTCATGTGTGTGGATTCTTTAAATCAGCATCACACTTTCTATGCACTAGATTGTAACTTTCCTGAAGAGAAAGAAAACTTGCTATATGCTATCACTGAAGGCTGTAGGGATAGCCTTGTTTGGTCTGCACATAGTTTCAAATTACAAGTTTGTTATGTAACCCAAAACTACATCCAATGAAAGAATTTAATGTTCTTCATGTGTTGGAAAAGCTTGCATTGTTTCTACCGGTCCAAGTTTTGGAATGTGAATTTTCTGCCATTTCAGATAAAGAACGTGGATTGCTAAAGAAGGCAATATTTTTCATCCTTTTCATATGGGGATTATATGGACCAAAAGTCCGTATTCGTTCAGTTTTACTTTGTTCTATCTCTTTTTTAATGCGGAGCGAGACTAGTGACGGATGCGGAGTGCATGATGGCACTATTTATACGAACGACGATCATAGTCGTATTAATGTTATTTTTATTTTTATTATATATATTTATTTTATTTCAGTCTAATTTAGTAATCATAAGTGAGTAAAATTAAAATTTATTTTTTCAGAGTTTATTGGGTACATTTGAAACTAATATATTATATTTTTATAATTTTTAGATGTTATTTTCACACTATTTTAGGTCATAAGATATTTTGGTCTTTGCGTCTCAGTCTCCCTCTTCCCCGTCTCCTTCCTCCTCCTCTTCCCTCCCCGTTCCTCCACTAACCCACGCACGACCTCGTCTTCTTCCCCTTTTCTTCTTCTTCCCCTTTACCTTCTTCCTCTTCTATCCGTTCACCCTGCGAGAGTCAGACAGGTGGCGGCGCCTGCAACCATCCACCGCCGTTGCGCACCGCCCTTGCCCGTTGAGCCGCCGGCCACGGCACCGCTGGCCGCCTTCTCCCTTCCCGCTGGCGATAGCAGCGGTAACCGACGTCTCCGCCTTCCTAACCGGCGGTTTCATCTGCCTCCGGCGCCCCTGTCTGCATTTGGTTGGGATGTTGGGGAGAGATTTTGAGATTCCAATCATTGGAATCCATAACATCCCCATCATCCCAACCAAATGCAAAAATGATGCTCCGGCTTCCGTGGCTCCACAGATTTCAAAGTTAGAGAGAGATAGACACATCAACCACAACATCTCAAAATCCCAATAATCCCATGGGGAGGAATTTCTGGGTGGATTTCGATGACATTTAGCAATTAAATGTCCATCAACCATTTAAACCTCCCATCTATCATTTTAGCCCATTTAAACCCCACTAACACTTTTAATCATCCTAGCATTTATTGTAATTTATCATTCCCAATGTGATGGTAGAAGGGAGAGAGGAGAGAGATTTTTCCTCTCAAAAACTCTGACAACTCAATAATTACATGGTACATGGATTTTTCACAGAAGCTTATCGTAAACATCCGAACCAAATGCTACCTTAGACTCTTCACAATTCATGTCTTTTTCCGCGCTGTGTATCCGTCCTCTTTTTAACCATCGCCCCCTTTTTATAGGGGTTTGAGGGCTTATCCAAGAGAGGTGAAGCTTTGTTAAGTTCTCCCGGTTAAGACAGGTTTTTTTCAGAATGCTCCTGGTTAAAATAGCAGTAGAGAGAGAGAGGGAGAGAGAGAGAGAGGTAGGTCCCGCACCTCCTCTCACCTTTCCTGGTTAAGGGAGAGAGAGAAGAGGGGTGCGGGTGGGCCCACCCCTCCTCTCACCTCTCTCGGTTAAGGGAGTGAGAGGAGAGAGACAGGAGAGAGAAAGAGAGAGGCTGACCAGGCGAGCCCCCTCACCTCTCCCGGTTAAGAGAGAGAGGAGGAGGTTGCAGGTGGGGCCCACCCCTCCTCTCACCTCTCCTGGTTAAGGAAGAGAGAGAGGGGAGAGAGAGGGTGTGAGACACGGAAAAAATCTAAATCGACTTTTATCGTGGATAAAAGGTAGATTTTCGTTCTTTTTGAAAAGAAACATCCCCCCATCTGAGTAAAGGGTGATTCCGTGTGTGCGCGTCGTATCAGACGATTTGGGTTCGAGTGCTGGACCTTTCCCCACTGACCGGAGTCAGTGTTGATTTACATCGGCCTAACGTCCGAACACCTTTGTTTAACTGTCAAAGAAATCTCAAAGTCTTCTACAAGGGTTCTGATGTGGAGGGCAGGCTCACTCGAGAGACTCTCCATGACCACTCATTTACCACCAACAAGTTAATAGAATTAGGGCTAAGTCTGAGCAAAACCCTAAGATTTAGGAATAGAAACGCAAATATGCGGAGCCATAGGCATTTTTGAAATAAAAGGGAGTTTTCTGGACCCGAGGATATTTTGGTAATTTTACCAACCCAGGGGTATTTTGGTAATTTTCCCAGGCCAGGGGTATTTATGAAATTTCTGGGCTGGAATGGAAGTAGGATCGGGTTCCTGACTCCCCAAGGCATTGAGGCCTTTCTGGAGGGTTTCAAGGGCTCTGAGGCCATTTTTAGGTCACAGGGGTATTTTGGTAATTTTACCAGACCCTAGACATAGGTTTGAGATGATACCCGAGCGCTGGACTGAGCTGACAACACTTCCGGACCGAAGGAATGACAAGGGGCTTCATAGAAGGCACACATCTGTCAATTTGGCCGAAGGAGGGGTATATATGCAATTTTGGAAAGCCAAGGGTTTTCATGCAATTTTCCCAGGTCAATGCATAAAGAAGACATATGAAGTCATAATTGCATTTATGGCCCAAATGGGTACAAGGATTGTCGGCGAATTGTCGACTGTACAAAGATCCGCACCAACGCGGGAAGTAGGGGCGTAGCCCGAATTACAAAAGATTGCAGGGTATAACTGCAAATTACAGGACTTTGGTCTTTTACGGTCTCAGGAAGGACGTTTTTGTAATTCCGCCATTGTAAGGACAGAACCACCTGACTTAGTCGTCCCCGGACGTAAAGACTTACAAACATGGCCCGCTGGGGGCGTAATTACAAACATGGCCCACTGAGGGGCGTAAACGTAGGGGCATAAATACAAGACCCGGGGACTTACCCCACACGGGTCGAAACAAACGAACAATTCCTTGCGCGGTGCTCTTCTCGTAGAGGTTCCGTTCTCTTGATCCTTTGTATCTCTCTCCACTTGGACCCTTAGGGTCTATTTATAGAAGGCGGGAGGGCCCAGAGGGGTCAAATGAACGAATTTGCCCCGATTCTGTCAAGGTGGGGTGGCAAAAAACCATTTTGACCCCTCTGGATGCCAAAAAGGGATGAATGACCCCTCTAGATGTCAAAAAGGGCTGAATGACCCCTCTGGATGCCAAAAAGGGATGAATGACCCCTCTGGATGCCAAAAAAGGATGAATGACCCCTCTGGATGTTAAAAGGGCTGAATGACCCCTCTGGATGCCAAAAAGGGCTGAATGACCCCTCTGGATGCCAAAAAAAGGATGAATGACCCCTCTGAGGGGGTTTAAAAATCCTCCCTTTTTTTTTTTGAACACCGGAGAGAAAGGGGGGATCGCGCGACCCCGGTGGGATGCCAGAGGGGTCGCGCGCCCCGGAGGGATGCCAGCGGGGTCGCGCGACCCCGCCAGTCCACAGTGGGGTCGCGCGACCCCGCTGGGGTGCCAGCGGGGTCGCGCGACCCCGCAAGGTGGCGGGGTCGTGCGACCACCGCCGACCCCGGCGGGGTGGCCGCGGCCCCCTCTCGCGTCCGGGAGGGGTCGTTTGACCCTCGGGCATGCGTTTTGGCCCCTCTTCGCGCCGTTTTGCTCCGTTTCTGTCAATCTGAGTTGAGAAGAAGCCGTGGTGACGCTGCGTGGGGAAGAATCTTCGCGCCCGTCCGTGCCGTGTGATACACTTGCTCGGCCGCTTTGACAGGCATGCATGCATATCTTCCTCTTAACTTCCATTGTCGCGATGCCACTTGTAATAATATGATCGGGCCGATAGACCCTAAATCGCGGAGGTACTCCGCAGTCCGACGACATCGGCGCTACACCGTATCTTTTTCGTCGGTTGTTTCGGAATGAAATTCTCGAAGTATTTCGAGAAAATTACGGGTGCAACAAATGCCCCCCACGGAACGTTCGTCGAGGCCGGAGGTAGAGGCGGACGGTCCGTGCCCTTTGTAGTATTTGTGGGTATCTCCTGAGTCTTCATGACATGGGAAGATTGTTGTAGGACTGCACCTCACTGCTTCATTGCTTTGCAGAAAGCTGAGAGTTGATGCAGACTTGCCTCGGAGAGGCTTATTGTCTCGGAGTTGACGTAGGCCTGCTTCTGAGAGACTTGTTGGCCTAGAGTTGATGGGGGCTTGCTTCTGAGAGACTTATTAGCCCGAAGTTGATGGGGGCCTGCTTCTGAGAGACTTGTTGGCCCGAGTGGATGTAGGCCTGCTTCTGAGAGACTTGTTGGCCTAGAGTTGATGGGGGCTTGCTTCTGAGAGACTTATTAGCCCGAAGTTGATGGGGGCCTACTTCTGAGAGATTTGTTAGCCCGAATTTGATGTAGGCCTGTCTCGAAGATGCGCATCCATCTGAGTCGTCGTTGATTGACTGTTGAGCTGTGATAGCTAGAGACTGACACTGGCCGACCCTTGGGGGTGCGTTTGGCCAAAAGTCATTGTGCCGGCTGACCGCTGAGGTATGTCGCCGAAGATGTGTGGGCTAACATCTGAGGTGTAGCCGAACATGTTGATGTGTCGGCTGACCGCTGAGGTATCATTGAAGATGTGTCGGCTGACCACTGAGGTGTGTAGCCGAACATGCCGATGTGTCGGTTGACCGCTGAGGTATGTCGCCGAATGTTAAAGCAGACTAACTGCTGACTTGTGATAGCCAAGGTGGATGTAGACCAGCCCTTAGGGCATGTTGGTCTGGGTAGATGTCGGCCGTACACGGGCTAAGGCAACTCCTTTCTTTGTTTTAGCTTCAGCTAGTGAGGCTTCAAAGCTGCTTCAGAGTTTCATGGCCCTTGGGATGGAGTGGCCGAATGGTCCTCAACTTGGTGTAGCATTGCCAGATGCATGTATTTGGTCTCCCTCAGGACGCCTGGATGACTGAGCTTGCGTCTTTATGGGAGGAGTTCGCCCACCTTCGCGCTATTTAGGAGTGGAGGAGCAGGAGGAGCAACTTTGCAGACTTCAGAGAGCCCAGGCTGAGGTGGGCGCCCAAGTCAAGGCCACTTATGAGCGCGAGCAGATGGCCTCCACTTCAGAGAGCCCAGGCTGAGATGGGCTTTTGTGAGAGGTCCGGGAGACCAAGAAGGAGCGCAGTCTTGCGCGTGCCAATGTAGACTCTTCGCCGTAGGCTTGAGGGGCTCCAGGAGGAAGTTCTTTAGAGTGAAACTCGCCTTGCTGAGCTGAGGAGGAGCGAGTCTGATGCTTGATAAGCCTTTTCTCTCTCTTTTTTTTTTTACTTTACCAGCCCTACCGCCCTTTCGGGTTTTCGCCAGGACTGGCCCCCTTTAGCTTTTTCCAGTGCGCCCTTTCGGGTTTTCACACTGAGGGGTACCCATTTTTGCCTAAGGCGCCCTTTCGGGTTTTCACCTTAGCCGGGTTAAAGCCTTTTTGCCCTTGATTGCTCTTCTAACAGAAACAACCAAGTCCGCTGGGGTCTCAATATTTTCAACCCCGTTTTTTTTTTTTTAAACCTATAATGCCAAAAGGCGAGAAAAATGTGGCACTCCCGTAAGGACGTGTGTGCCACAGAGGTGGGACAAATGGGTAGATTTGATTGTCCGGGTTGGACGAATGAATCAAATCTGTGAGCCGAAAGGCGAAACGGGTTGGTAGCCTGAGAGGGCGTACTGAGACCGAACCCAAGAGGATAGAAAGGAGCCGAAAGGCGTAATGGGTTGGCAGCCCGAGAGAGCATACTGAGGCCATACCCGGTGGGACAAAGATGGGTTCGACCACCCCAGTGGGACGTGAAAGTCAAACCCGAAAGCCGATAGGCGAGTAGGTGGGTTGGCAGCCCGAGAGGACATGCTGAGGCCAGACCCGGTGGGACATGTGCCAGAAGACACGATGGATTGGTAGCCCGAGAGAGCATACTGAGACCAGATCCCAAGAAGATAAGATGAGCCGAAAGGCATGATGGGTTGGCAGCCCGAGAGGGCGTACTGAGACCAATCCCAAGGAGGTTAGATGAGCCGAAAGGCATGAAGGGTTGACAGCCCGAGAGAGCATACTGAGGCCATTCCCTAGAATGAAAAAGGAGCCGAAAGGCATGAAGGGTTGGCAGCCCGAGAGAGCATACATAGGCCATTCCCTAGAATGAAAAAGGAGCCGAAAGGCATGAAGGGTTGGCAGCCCGAGAGAGCATACATAGGCCATTCCCTAGAATGAAAAAGGAGCCGAAAGGCATGAAAAGTTGGCAGCCCGAGAGAGCATACTAAGGCCAGTCCCAGTGGGACAAGAGAGTAAGCGGGTTTAACTGCTCAGAAGAGACACGTGAGCTGAACCCGGAAGCCGATAGGCGGAATGGGCCGGCAGCCTAGAAGAGGCATGCATAGGCCGAGCCCGATGGGACGAAGTATGATACCGTCAGAATGCCAGTGGGACTAGGTGTCATAGGACGACACTTAAGGTGTAGCCCTGACATCAATATGATGTTTTGGTCGAGATGGGGTGGAGTCATTGACTTAGAGCCACCCTTAAAATAGGCATAGAGAGGATTTTTTTTTTTCACATTACCAACCTCACCGCCCTTTCGGGTTTTCGCCGAGGCTGGCCCCCTTTAGCTTTTTCCGGTGCGCCCTTTCGGGTTTTCACACCGAGGGGTTGCCCATTTTTGCCCGAGGCGCCCTTTCGGGTTTTCACCTCGACCGGGTCTATGGCCTTTTTACCCTCAGCCAACCGTTGAAGGCTGACTGAGTCCGCCGGGGTATCAGTATTTTTAACCCCTTTTTTTTTTTTTTTTGAACCTTCACTGAGGAGAGGTACTGTCCTGTGAGGACTGCTGTGGAAACTCTTGCGGTGGCGCATGGTAGAGCTTCATATGCTTGCCGTTAGAGGAGGGAAGGGATTGTCTCCCTTGTGGTCAAGGACCGTATAGGCCCCTCCTTCGTAGACCTTCTGGATGACGTAAGGCCCACGCCAATTGGGCTGGAGTTTGCCGCTGGATCTTCCCGCGAGAACCTCCTTTTCTTTGACCATGACAAGGTCGCCCTTCTTGAACGCCCGTTGCTTGACCAGCTTATCATAGGCACGTGTCATGCGGGCTTGATACACTTGTAAGTGTTTGTAGGCTTTGAGTCTTTGACCTTCAAGGTTGGACAATTCCTCGAGCCTTCTTTCAATTTCAGATTGGTCTTGGCCTGGCAATCCGGCGTGCACAGCAACGCGGTAAGACGCTAGCTCGATCTCCACAGGGACCACTGCTTCAACTCCATAGACCAGGGAGAATGGGGAGCAACCCGTGGGGGTTTTGTAGATGGTACGATAGGCCCATAGGGCTTCGTGGACCTTCTCACCCCAATCCCGCTTGCGGCCACCTACTATCTTGGACAGTAGCTTGCAGAGGGTTTTGTTGAAGGCCTCGGCCAATCCGTTGGCCTGGGGATTGTAGACTGATGACGTCCTCCAATCGATATGGAACTTGGCCGCCAGAGCATAAACAGTCTTGTTCTTGAACGGCGTGCCATTATCGGATATAATCCGACTGGGGGTGCCGAATCTGTATATATATAGTGCCGCACAAAACGAGCAACTATCTCCCCTGTAACTTCCCGTAGTGGAACGGCTTCCGCCCATCTGGAGAAGTAATCGGTGGCAGCAAGTATGAACTTGTGCCCTGGGACGATGGTGGGAATGGTCCCACAATATCCATACCCCACTCTGCAAATGGCCAAGTAGGCGCTGTTGGATGGAGCGGGTTAGGTGGCCGCCGAGGGACTGGGCCGAATGCTTGGCATTGATGACATGTACGAGCATATTGATTGCAATCTTCGTACATGGTAGGCCAATAGAACCCTTTAAGCTTGATGCTATTTTTCATCTTAGCTCCTGCCTGGTGAGCTCCACACACTCCGGAGTGGACCTCGTGCATGACGGTCTTCGCTTCCTTGGACGAAAGGCACCGCAGGAGGACCGATAGGTTTTTCTCATGGACGAGCTTAAAGAGCAGACCGTCAATCAGCTGGTAGGATGTCGCCCTGCGTAGCAGTTGCACCCTCTGAGCCCGATCAGGAGGGAGCCAGCCGTTCTTTATTTTTATAATTGGCTCGCGCCAATCTTCTTCATCGGGAGCATTCTCCTCTTGAATGTTGTCGACCTCATAAACAGTGAGGCTGGATTCTTCGTCGAGCACACTTGGCATGAGCCTTCGGTGTCTGACAGTAATATTAATTCTCCCTCAGGCGGGAGTTTTAGGGCTGCTGCCAACTTTGCAAGAGCATCAGCCTGGGAGTTGCTGCCTCTGGGGACATGGCCTATTTCAAATAGGTAGAATTTTTCTTGAGCCTCATGACGGCTGCATGATAGGGGACGAGCTCCTTCTTCCGGACGTCGTAGACGCCCAGTACTTGTCGATGACGAGCTGAGAGTCCCCGTACACTTTGATGCACTTGATGTCCATCTCCAGTGCCAGTTGAAGCCCAATGATTAGCGCTTCATACTCTGCCTCATTATTAGTCAAGGACTTCATGAGAGCGCAAGAGTTATGGAGGATGCCGCCTTGTGGAGACACAAAGACTACCCCCGCGCCTGAGACATAGTCTGTAAGGCCGCCGGCCCTTTTGATTGTCCGAGAGGCACCATCAAAATATAACTCCCAGTATGGGAGGTCAAGGGTGAGGACACCTGGCTCCATCTGTGGTGGGACTTTTTCATAATGTTCCCCAGTAGCTTGAGAAGGCACTAACACCTCTTCATCGGGGAGCTCGAAGTTGAGTGGCGAATCTTCTGGCACAGGGTGCGCTGCTAAGAACTCCGCCATTCCTTGTCCTTTGATCGCTTTGCGTGGGACGAAGGTGATGTCAAACTCCATGAGGATAAGTGCCCATTTACCAAGCCTACCAGAGAGGACAGGCTGGCTGAGCAGAAACTTGAGTGGGTCACATTTTGAGATGAGCTCCACCCGATGGGCTAGAAGATAGTGCCTTAGCTTCTTGACAGCAAACACCAGAGCTAGGCACACCTTTTCCATGGGAGCGTACCGGTGCTCAGGCCCGATCAGCTTCCGACTGAGGTAGTACAATGGCTGCTCCTTGCCCTCTTCATTGATCTGGGCTAGGAGAGCCCCCAAAGAGGCATCCATGGCAGCAATATATAAGATAAGGGGTTTCCCTCTGACAGGTGCCCCTAAGACTGGAGGAGTCAGCAGATACTCCTTGATTTGCTCGAAGGCCTTCTGACAGTCTTCGTCCCATATGAAGGGTGCTCCTTTCTTCATCAATTTGCCGAAAGGTAGGCATCTTCCAGAGAGATTAGAAATGAACCGCCTAATATAGGCGAGTCTTCCTTGAAGAGATCTGAGCTCTGTCAAGTTCTTGGGCGGAGGCAGTCCTCTTATGGCCTTGATTTTATCAGGATCGATTTCTATACCTCGATACCTGACAATGAAGCCAAGGAACTTGCCTCTGGAGACGCCGAAGGCGCACTTCATCGGGTTCATCTTGAGTTGAAATTGTCGAAGCCTTTCAAAGACTCGACGCAGGTCAGCTAAGTGATCTTCCCGCTTCTTTGTCTTGACGACCAGATCATCGACATAGCATTCGACAAGGTCATGTAGCATCTCGTCAAAGATCTTGGTCATTGCCCTTTGTAGGTTGCGCCGGCATTCTTCAGACCGAACGGCATCCTTTTGTAGTTGAAGATCCCCTTAGGAGACCGGAAAGCCGTATGGTCTTTGTCTTTGACGGCCATGCGGATTTGATTATAGCCCGACGACCCGTCCATAAAAGACAAGGCTTCGTGACCAGTGGTCATATCAACCATTGTCTCAGTGATTGGGACAGGGAAGTCGTCCTTTGGGCATGCTTTATTCAAATCCCTGAAGTCGATGCAGACTCGGACTTGGCCGTTCTTCTTCTTGACAGGGACTATGTTGGCGAGCCACACAGGGTACATGCAAGGCTCTATGAAGTCCACATTGAGCATTTTGTCAACCTCAGCATTGACCTTCAGCTCCAGCTCGTGGCGCATACGCCTTTGAGCTTGCTTGACTGGCTTGACTGTTGAAAGTATTGCCAGCTCATGTTCAGCCACAGAAGGGTCGAGCCCGGGCATTTCTTTGTAAGTCCAGGCGAAACAATCCCTGAACTCTTCTAAAAGCTGTCGATACGACTGCCTTTCTTCCGCGCTGAGGAGAGCACTTATAAAGGTGGGACGATAGTCATCTTTGCTTCCGCGATTGATCTCAATCAACTCGTCCACAGTTGCTTGACCACCGTCTTCAAGCTCCGGTGGAGCTGGTTGGAGGTCGACGAAGTCTCCCTCATCATCAGTGTTGGCTTCATAGACATCAAATTCTTCGAAGCACTCTTGCTCGTGGCTTGAAGCCGAAGAGCTTGCTTCATCTTGCTGATGGTTAGCATGCTGGGCTGCTCCTCCCTCTGAGGGGTGGTCATTATTGACTCCTGATGAAGGTGATGGTGTGGTAGACACATCACCGGACTCCCTTACGGAGTCGCCGATCTTGGGCTCGACTTCTGCTTGCCCGTGAGAGGGAGATAGCAGTCCTATGGTGTTGACTGCAAAGTAGACCTCGAAGTCCCTCTCCTGGTCATAGCCAAGGCCCCTTGTATCTTTGCGGGAGAAGGGAGGTTGCCCACGACCCTGCGGAGGGTTCCATAGTTGATGGAAATACGCCGCTCGTGCAGGGTCCAGAGTTTGCGGGATGTGCTGCTTTTTGCACATCTCCTGATGTATTTCGGCATATCGTCCATCTCCTGGACTGGCTCTGGCACCACATCAGCGGGAGTATCCCAGCCGAAATTATCTTCAGGAGGGCACGGTGGGACTAAATCACCTTTGTAAAAGATGATCGGCTTGTCCCTCTTGCCTTTGTTGCGTCTCCTTCTCCGTTGATAGGAGACTGTAAAGGTCTTCAACTGTTCCACCTCATACTCTTCCCGTTGGGACGAGAGCTGGAGGCACTTAGGCGGTAAGGAGATACTCCCGTCAATGACCCGCTGATGAGGTTGGCTTCAAAGTCAACACTTCCGCCTTCTGGTTGAGTCGGCTTGGAGGCGGCACTGAGGCTCAGCTTGTGCAGCTTTACCATGTCTTGGTTGACAGTGAAGAGCTGCCCTTCCTCGACTTCAGGGTCCACCTTTTGCTTCCCTTTGTCTTTTAAAGACTCGGGGATTGTTAAAGTGGGCTTCCCAAAATATAGTGAAGCATCGGCCAGATGGCACTCATTGGGGTGGAACGGGGCTTGATCTGCGAAGACCGTATGTTGCTCCCCTTCCTTGGCATATTTAATGCACTGATGCAGAGTTGAAGGAACAACCCAATTTTCATGAAGCCAGGGTCTTCCAAGCAGCATCTTGTAAGATGTGTCGGAGTTGATGATATAAAATGTCGCTTGGGTGACAAAATCGCCCAAGGCAAGCTTGACTACAACCCGACCAAGCGCTTCCTCGGAACCCTGATTGAATCCCGAGATCTTGACATCGGTCACCTTTTGCAAATAAGGTGCCAAGTATAGAGACTTGAAAGTCTTCAAAGGCATGATGTTGACGGCTGCTCCAGCGTCAACCAGGATACGATTCACGTCATGCCCATTAATCGTCCCCTTCATATATAAGGGGCGATTATGACACGGAGAGGACAGCAACATGTCTTTGTCCGTGAAGGAAATGTTGGCTGTGAGTGCTTCATATGCCTGGGCTTGCAACTCTGCAACATGGGCTTCATATGCCTCTGGGTCTTGGAGTATCTTGACCAGAGCCTCCCGAAGATCCTTGCTCCAGGCGATGGCCTCCCAGATGGTGACATTTGTTGGGAACCGCTTCATATGATGAATGATTTTGCGGTCCGCCCGAGCACGGGTCTTGTCAAATGGCGGGATGATCTCTGCCAGGGTCTTCGGCGCCTGGCGAGGCTTCTCCCGCTTAGAAGGGCGCTCCTCCGTGTTCAGTCCTTCCGCATCTTCTTGGAATAGCGGAGCCAAAGACTCCTCCGGAGGTGGCAAGGGTTCCTCAGGCTGGTCTTCATTAGAAGGACCTGCTGGGCTTGTAGTCTCGACCCTGTTGGAGGGGCCGGCTTGCTCTGACGCCTCCTCGCGCACTGGCGACTTGGCTGGCTCCTCTTCTTCATCGGAGGAGGCGATTGTAAAAGGGACGCCACCCGGCTTAGCCGTTGAGATGGGGCCTGAACCCTCTGAGGGGCTGAGGATGAAAGGGATTCCCCGAACTTGAGTTTCTGGGATAGGACCCGGCTTTTCCCCTCTGAACAGTATGACCCGATCAAGAGTCGGGGGACCTTCACGTCCACGCCCTCGGTTACGACCTCGGCCACGTCCCCGGCCATTTCTTGCCGAGCGGCGCTGATATGTCGCCATAGGAGCCTGGCCTCCAGTGCTATCAGCCGTGGGACAGTAAATATTGTCGGGCGGCGGAATCGCCACCATGTTGCAGGAGAGCTCTTGCAGCATTTCCTCGAGCATCTCGACAGTGAGCTCCTCATCTTTATAGAATAAGGAGAGCTCCTCGGGATTGGGAAGTCTTCACCTTCTTCAAGACGGTGAACCATTTCTCGGAGCCATTGCAGAAGACGGGCTTTGCGCCCAAGTTTGTCCCAGGGATATATTCGTCTAAAGTGACGACCCTGGTGGGGCGAGGGGGAGTGTACTCCTCCAGCTCATCTATGAGCTTTTGAAGTCTTTGTAGAGGAGTTGGCTCCTTAGGAGCCTCCATAGCAGCGGCTAGCTCGGCTTGCTTCTTCAACCTCCTCTTCAAATTCTTCCTGCGATTCTTCTCCTGCTTCTTTTGGCGTGCTGCCTCTTGAGAAGAGAGAGGAGTTTGCTTCGGCAGTGGGACTCGCTTGCCCCCAGAATTTTGCTTCTTGCTCCGGGCTGGCTCCTTAGGAGCCTTAGTGCCACGGCTTTTTCTGGGGGCAATCTTGGTCCAATTGGCCTCCTCCGGCTGAGCTTGGAAGGTGGCATTGATTGCCTGAGCAATTATTTCAGGAGGCAACTCCTGGAACTCTGCCAGTCCGCAGTGGGGCCTCCGGGAGCTTTGTAGTTCCACCGACTTTGCTTGGACCGGTGGGTTGGCTTGCTTGAGCTGCTGAGGCCTTTCTACAATTGGCGGCTGCGCCAGCTTGACAGAAGCTTTCACTGGGGCCTTCGCGGGCTCAAGAGGTTGAGTTCTTTCCATGACTAACGGCCTTGCTGACTGGGCAGGAGCTTTGGCTGAAGGTTCTGACACCTTGGCTTTGCCTTTATTGTCTGGCCGAGAGTTCTCTCTTAGGACGATGCCAGGCTGACTGGACCTGGGACGGACCTTGGAACTCTCGCCCGCGGCTTGGCTTCCTGGGTTCGGGACCTTAGGCCCTTTATAGGTGGCCTTGCCTTTAGTGAGTAATGGGAATTCATCATTTTCCGCGGGCTCACTTGGCCGGGCTAATCGGGAAAAAGCTTCGGTTTCTCGCCGAACCTGCTGGAGAGTCTCCCTGGCGGCCTCTGCAAGACGCAACCTTGTCATGGAGTTCCCCTGAGTATCGACAACCCCTCTCTGGATGAGGGCTTCAATGAAGTCTTGACCTCTGGGCATTGCCGAGTGGGGTGAGACACCCTTGCATGATACTTGCAATAGCGGGGGTGCCTCTTGGCCGTCTCATTGTAATAAGACGGTGGGTCATGTGTCAGAACCCAGCCATCCTCCAGAAGCTTGTCAAAAATCTTCTCAGTGTTCTCCTTGGGGAAAGAACACTGGTGAGAGGGTCGCCACCCTGGATACCAGAGTGTGGACTTGGGCGATTGGGAACTGGCTCCCTGGGAACTAACTCCCTCCTCCTGCGGCTCGGGGAACTGGAAAGCTGCCGAGGCATGTATGACGTTGACGGAGAAGTGAAGGCTCTCCGTGCATGCGGCTGCGGTGGCTCGACCAGGAACTCACCCATGTTGACCTTCCCCGCCTGATTAGGTCCTCGGCGAGGTCCTTGAACGGCTCACAGTTGTGGATAATATGGCCAACAACTTCATGATATGGGCAATAGCCCTGATGAAAAGCAGCACCTGGCGTCTGCTCCACGGGTGACGGGGTAATCAATCCCGCCCGTTGGCATGCGAAGAAGATATTGGGAGTTTTCTCCCAAGGGAAGGAGTATAACTTCTCTGGGAGCTCGACTTGAAGTGGAGCCTCCACGTCTTCCGGCGAGTCCTCCTCGTCCTCAGATGAATCCGAGGACTCTTCAGAAAGCCAACCCCTGAGCGGGGCCTGACCCGTGGGTGATACACCCGCCTCCCGTATATGGGCTGGAGCTAACCCCCTGGCAAATGGGCCAAAAGGGAAAGTGGATAACTGCTGATCAATGCTCTCTAGGAACTGCAGCAAGCGCCTTTGTTCCAGCTGCAATTGCCGGATTTCCCCTCGGATTTTCCGAATGGTCCTCCGCAGCGCTGAACATTCTGGGAATGGAGGAGGAGTGGTTCTGGGACCACCATTGGGCTGTCGACTTGAGGGCCCGGCTTCGGAGGCATTGGAGCTTGAAGCCATCGCCACCAAATGGACCACGTTAGCTGACCGGTTCGATCGGCTCCAAGGATGAGGCTGGGGTGGGTCGACTGCATGGCCCAGCATATTTACCAGGCCCTTTTGAATGAGCTCCTCTGCTATATTCTTGAAAACATAGCAATCCCGACGGTGTGACCCAACCTTCGGTGATACACACAATAGGTTGGATCATCTGTCTTATCCACCTCCGCGGGCTTCCGCGGGTCCGGCAGAGTGACGAGCTGCTCCTTCATACATAGATCAAAGAGCATCTTAGTATGCTCCTTTCTGAAGGAATAAGGCGTCTTCATGTTCTCCGCTAAGAAAGACGCATTTGTCTTATCACCAGACTTCTTGCCTTTTCCTTTGGACTTTCCTTCCCCTTTATCTCCATTCGTCGGGGAGAAGTCCACGGCATTCACCTCTTTACCGCTAGCCAGACGGTCTTTGGAGGGTTTGCCTTTTGTAGAGGCTTGTGCAGGGTGATCAGCGAAGAACATCTCAATCTCCGCCACGACCGTGTTGAGCTGGTCGAAGCCTCTGATATTGGAGCCCAGAAGCTTTTCGCTGACTTCTGCCGAGAGACCCCTACGGCAGATGGTGATCGCATCTTCAGGCGTCGGAGGATTATCGCAGTGCATGCTGACGTCCCTCCATCGCTTGATGAAGTCCAATGCTGTTTCGCCCTTCTTCTGTCGAAGGGAACAAAGCTCTGCTAAGGAGACTTTGCGCTCGACCATTTGGAAACGGTCGACAAACTTCTTCTGCATATCAGCCCAATCAGATACTGAGTTGGGCTTTAACCTTGAATACCATTGGAAGGCGGTGCCAGTCAAGACGTGGCAAAATACCGCAGCAAGTATGCCTCTTCCAAGGCTAATTCACCCATGGCCGTCATGTAATAGGCCAGGTGTTCATGCGGAGAGCCCTGCCCGTTGAACTTCTGGAGTTTCGGGGCCTTCGGGCAATCTGGTGGAAGCTTCTTGAATTGATGATGGAGGGGATATGGCACGCTGTACAAATCAACGGTAGCCACACCCTCGCCATGTTGAGCGAACTTCGCTTCCACGATGCGCTCAATCATCTGCTTCTGCGCCATAAGGCTTTCTGCAGCAGGAGTAGCAGATGACCGCGCATTGGCTTCATGCGGCGGGACTTCGAAGTCCACTGCCAGTGGGAGTCTTGCAGCAGTGACAGAGGCATTAGCTGCTGCTGGAATGGGAGAAGGCTGCTGATCCGCTCCAGCCGGTGCCGCCTGAGGCGGGGAAGGAACCTCCTTTTCGCGCAAAAGCGACTGTAGCAGGTTCTTGAGCTCTTGGTTTTCCCGTCGAAGCTCGTCCAATGTGGGGGCCCGTGGCTCTTCCCCCAGCTCTTCTTCGTGCCGGGAGCGACTGTCCCCATCAACACTGTGGACGTCTTCTTGGCGCTCTTCTTGCCGTGCCGGCTCAGGCTGAGATGTACCGGCGGTCGGCGCCTGCTGCGTCTGCGCTAGAATCCGAGAGACCGGCCTTGACCTCCTCAAATATTGGATGGGTTGGTCAAGCTCTCCCGAGGTGTTCTCGGGCTGTTTGTCGCCGGAGGTGGCGTAACAGGTGAACACTTTGACAGTGTCATCGGTCACCTGGACCACCCGCTTTTTCTTGGGCGGTTGTCGCTCCGGCTTGGGCGGCCTCCCAAGTCTGTCGAAGACAGACACTCGGGATGTGGCTGCTTGAGGTGAGCGATCCTCCTCCGTGTGTGTAGAACTAGCCCACGGGGAGGTCGGTCGCACTTTCTTGCCGGCTCCTCGGCGCTTTTGTCCCCGTAGGGGTTGAGATGTAAATCTCGCAGACGTCGAGGCCTCAGTGCTTGGCGGACTCCGCATCCGCTGAAGCTCTGACATGCGGAAGGGCTCCTCCGCCCTCGCGCGCCTTATGATTCGGGCCTCCTCCTTGGTGACCCAGATCTTCTTCAAATGGAGCTGGTGCTCCTCAATTGGGTTGCCCCCTGTCCTTGGACGGGGAGCTCGTGGCTTGGGCCGTTGCAGAGGGCCCTGGATTGCCGCCGATACGGCAGACTTCTTCTTCTTCGCTCCTTTCTCCCTTGCCGGAGGGGCTCGAAGCGATTGGAGGTAGAAATAGTCGGGACATGACGATCCCGGGGCAGGATCGGCTCACCTCCATCAAGCCGGATGCGGATGTCTTCGACAATTAGAGTCTTGCCGGAGCGAGAGACAGCCGCTTCAGGCTTTGCACCCTTGCGGCTACGGCGTTGCCCCCGTTGAGCAGGGGCGGCAGTGGTGGCGCCCGCCATAGGCATGGCGTCACCCTGACGACGGCGGCGTTGCCCCCGTTGAGTAAGGGCAGCACCTCTGAGGGTGGCCGCATTGGAGTTGGCGGCGTTGCGGCGGCGGCGTTGCCCACGTTGAGTATGAGCGACGCCAGCAGTGATTTGATTGACCGAGAAGACTCAGCCAACAGTTGGGGCAGAAAGCCTAACACCTTCGGCCGTTGACATGGCAGTCGAGCTGACTCAACTGGTTGTCGAGATGAAGGGCTTGACACCCTTGAGGACGGTCCCCTTGATCGGGCGAACCCGACCAATCGACAAAGCCGAAGGCCTGACGCCCCCAGTGATGGTCTTGTTGACCGGACTGACCCGATCAGTTGCTGGAGCCGAAGGCCTGACGCCCCCGACAGTTGTCTTGTTGACCGGGCGGACCCGATCAACTGGAGCAGAAGGCCTGACACCCTCAGAAGTCTTCTTGGCCGAATGAAACCGGCCAGTTGTTGGAGCAGAGGGTCTGACACCCTCAGCGACTGTCTTCTTGACCGGGCGGACCCGATCAGTTGATGGGGCTGAGGGCTTGACGCCCCCGACAGTTGTTGCAGGCATGGCTGAACTGGCTTCAGCCACCGGAACCACGCCCAAGAAGAAGGGCGAGCCGACGACCGCTGGGAAGTCGCCGAAAACAAGTGGTGTTGCCAGGTAGCCGATCCTGGCATGGTTGGCAACGATCTCGGGGCCGTAGGTAACGGCTGCCATCGCTGCTGCTGGTGTTGGTGGTGGTGGTGGTGCGTAGCACGAAAGAAAGTGGCGTGCAGATGCACAAAGAACTCTCAATTGAACAGAGAGATGTGCCCTCCTCTTCCCGTCCTGTAAGAGGAAGAGGGGCAATCAGAACATTGAAGAAGGTTTAGAGACTTTCTTTGACAGAAAGAAGAAAGGCGGGAAAAGGTCCCACCGGGCGTGCCAGTCTGTGAGACACGGAAAAAATCTAAATCGACTTTATCGTAGATAAAAGGTAGATTTTCGTTCTTTTTGAAAAGAAACATCCCCCCCCCATCTGAGTAGAGGGTGATTCCGTGGGTGCGCGTCGTATCAGACGATTTGGGTTCGAGTGCTGGACCTTTCCCCACTGACCGGAGTCAGTGTTGATTTACATCGGCCTAACGTCCGAACACCTTTGTTTAACTATCAAAGAAATCTCAAAAGTCTTCTACAAGGGTTCTGATGTGGAGGGCAGGCTCACTCGAGAGACTCTCCATGACCACTCATTTACCACCAACAAGTTAATAGAATTAGGGCTAAGTCTGAGCAAAATCCTAAGATTTAGGAATAGAAACGCAAATATGCGGGAGCCATAGGCATTTTTGAAATAAAAGGGAGTTTTCTGGACCCCGAGGATATTTCGGTAATTTTACCAACCCAGGGGTATTTTGGTAATTTTCCCAGGCCAGGGGTATTTATGAAATTTCTGGGCTGGAATGGAAGTAGGACTGGTTCCTGACTCCCAAGGCATTGAGGCCTTTCTGGAGGGTTTCAAGGGCTCTGAGGCCATTTTTAGGTCACAGGGGTATTTTGGTAATTTTACCAGACCCTAGACATAGGTTTGAGATGATACCCGAGCGCTGGACTGAGCTGATAACACTTCCGGACCGAAGGAATGACAAGGGGCTTCATAGAAGGCACACATCCGTCAATTTGGCCGAAGGAGGGGTATATTTGCAATTTTGACAAGTCGGGGGTTTTCTTGTAATTTCCCCAGTCAATGCATAAAGAAGACATATGAAGTCATAGATTGCATTTATGGCCCAAATGGGTACAAGGATTGTCGACGAATTGTCGACTGTACAAAGATTCGCACCCACGCGGGATGTAGGGGCGTAGCCCGAATTACAAAAGATTGCAGGGTATAATTGCAAATTACAGGACTTTGGTCTCTTACGGTCCCGGGGGGGATATTTTTGTAATTCCGTCATTATAGGGACAGAACCACATAACTTAGTCGTCCCGGGACGTAAAGACTTACAAAATACGGCCCGCTGAGGGGCATAATTGCCAACATGGCCCACTGAGGGGTGTAATTACAAAAATACCCCGTAGGGGCATAAGTACAAGGCCCGGGGACTTACCCCTCACAGGCCGAAACAAACAGAACAATTCCTTGCGCGGTGCTCTTCTCGTAGAGGTTCCGTCCTCTTTTCCACTTGGACCCTTAGGGTCTATTTATAGAAGGTGGGAGGGCCCAGAGGGGTCAAATGAACGAATTTGCCCCGATTCTGTCAAGGTGGGGTGGCAAAAAATCATTTTGACCCCTCTGGATGTCAAAAAGGGCTGAATGACCCCTCTGGATGCCAAAAAAGGATGAATGACCCCTCTGGATGCCAAAAAGGGATGAATGACCCCTCTGGATGTCAAAAAGGGCTGAATGACCTCTCTGGATGCCAAAAAGGGATGAATGACCTCTCTGGATGTCAAAAAGGATGAATGACCCCTCTGAGGGGGTTTAAAAATCCTCCCCTTTTTTTTTTGAACACCGGAGAGAAAGGGGGGAATCGCGCAACCTCGGTGGGATGCCAGAGGGGTCGCGCGACCCCGGAGGGATGCCAGCGGGGTCGCACGACCCCGCCAGTCCACAGTGGGGTCGCGCGACCCCGCTGGGGTGCCAGCGGGGTCGTGCGACCACCGCCGACCCCGGCGGGGTGGCCGCGGCCCCCTCTCGCGTCCGGGAGGGGTCGTTTGACCCTCGGGCATGCGTTTTGGCCCCTCTTCGCGTCGTTTTGCTCTGTTTCTGTCAATCTGAGTTGAGAAGAAGCCGTGGTGACGCTGCGTGGGGAAGAATCTTCGCGCCCGTCCGTGCCGTGTGATACACTTGCTCGGACGCTTTGACAGGCATGCATGCATATCTTCCTCTTAACTTCCATTGTCGCGATGCCACTTGTAATAATATGATCGGGCCGATAGACCCTAAATCGCGAAGGTACTCCGCAGTCCGACGACATCGGCGCTACACCGTATCTTTTTTGTCGGTTGTTTCGGAATGAAATTCTCGAAGTATTTCGAGAAAATTACGGGTGCAACACATTATAACTAGACATCTATCTATCTTTCTATTATGCATGTCTCTGAATTCCTTCGCAAAAGAAGACAGCTATTTGTACATCAAACAAAGACCATCTGTGACAGTAAAGTGAAATGCATGAAAATGGAGCTTATTATTTGTTTTATTTCTCTGATCAAACCACTTACACAATTTCTTCCGCTTGGTGGCACTTTTATGGATGCCTAATCTAATATATTGTTTGGTCACTTTCCAACTTTACATTTATAAACCCTGAATCCTGATATTTGGCCTTGTAAAGTTATTCTGGTCATGCACCATTATTCTTCCTGATTCTGGATCTTCATATTGCCCAGATTTAACTATTTAATGCAACCTTGAAACCTGTTCAGCTAATTAAAGGTGTCCACCTCCTGATCTGGTTACAATTTTTCCAATTGCACAGGTAGTACCTGGAACTGAAAGTAAGGTTCTTGCAGAAAATGTAAAGAATGAAAATGTGTGCACATTATGTGAGGAATTCACTACTCAAGCAGTAGAGTACCTTAGCAACAATAAGACCCAAACAGAGATCCTTGAACGCCTGCATCATGCATGTTTTCAGTTGCATGCCTTCAAGGAACAGGTGGTTTTCTAACCTTTTGAAGGGAACACTGGATGTTTATTATTGTTTTCCTTGTGTGGGGAAAAACTGGTGTATGAGTGCACCAATTTTACAAAAATTACATTCTGACTTCATATTGTTTTCAAACAACACTTTCAGTTCATTTTGTTGGTGGACTACTATGCACCTCTTTTCTTTCTGGAGGTTGGGATGGTACAACCAGAAGCTTTCTGCACGAAGGTGAATCTCTGTAGACAGATGCCATTTATTCACCTACCGAGACGTGAAGACACCTGCTCTATCTGCCATCGTACTATCATTGAGGTTCTGACAAAGTTGAAAGATCCTGACACACAGGTAATTAGAAGTGTCTTCCATTTTGTAAGGTTCATATTTTTGTTGCATGTTGAACTTAAAAATCACTAAAGCAGCTAATGTTTGAAATATAGATAGCAAGACAAGTTTCTTTTTCAAACTGCTAAATACTTCATCTATATATAGAACCTTGGTATCCTTTTCTTTAAATCCCTGTCAAGACTTGTTAATCTCGTGACCTTTGCTCTTTATGCTTCAGCTATCATGCTGTTACTTGACATCAATTTTTCTTAGAATTGTTGTCCAGTGCAGGTATTTTTTTTTTTTCTCTTTTTCTTTGTGTGTGCGTGTGTGTATGCATGCTTGTTGGTAAAGGTGGATGGTGGTAATAAGGAACCATAGCCAACCTCAAGTCAAGTGAACCTTGGATGTATGCCAAGGTAACCTTCAAACTGCAGCATGCATCATACTTCTGGAAGGTTTCAACTAGATTTCTACGTCTCACTAAGTTGTTTAAGGTGCTCCTATTGCTGGTGGATTTTAAATATCTACGAACTGTCTTAGTTGTCTAGGGTACCCTGTCTGGGATGGCTAGTAAGAGAATTCAGAAGGAACTGCAGGACCTTCAGAGGGATCTGCCAACATCATGCAGTGCTGGTCCAGTTGGAGAAGACCTCTTCCACTGGCAAGCAACAATCATGGGCCCTTCAGACAGCCCATATTCTGGGGGTGTATTCTTTGTCAAGAGTCATTTTAATGGAAAAGCAGGACCTTCAAAGGTAACTGTGCCAGTCCTTTTAACTATCAGACCTCTCAGCTTTTCCATTACCGTTGGAAAGAAACATAAGGATTCTCATTTTTTTGGTTTAGATCATTGTTTGTTTCAAAACATCATTTAAGGCCTTGTGCATCATACTGCTTATGTGAGTTTATAGATCTTCCCCATAGCAGAGGGGGAATGAGGGAGAGAGTGAGTTATGGCTGATTATGTGAGTTTACAGATCATTTTTTAAGTCTTATTCTATCAGTTTGTGGGGCTGGCTAGATCCAATAAATGATCCAACACTGTGGCAGATTTTTTAGACCAAATGAAATGAGCTGCCAAGTGAGATTCCTTTTGTAAGCTGATGGTAAGTTCTTGAGGGGAACTTTTGACAGGGTAAGGACTTGATACATTTTCTAGCAGACTATTTGGTGTAGATTATTGATTGTGGATTATATGCTCATGTGTCTGAGTGAGTCCTTGACGTTTCTCTAGACTTTGAATATAGTGTAAAGTGGTAGAGAATTTGAGGTAGAGAATTTGACTTTAGGAATTCTATTTTACCCATATCCTGTAGAGTGTCTGGAGTAATATTGCCTTGGTACTTGATCTCATAGGGATGAAATCATGTATACTTACTGCACTTGATGCAATCTTGTAAATGACCTTGTACCTATAGTCAGGCATCATAGAAAAGTTTTGTAATTTGATAATACAAGGCAATCATAAAAATGGAGCATGTTCATAAATGAAATCATGTAAAATCCACTTGACAAACATTGAATGAGTGAAAGGCATTTGTCTTTCTTACTAAATGCTGAAAGGCCATTGTGGGGTGGGTGGGGGTGGGAATTAAGGTTCAAGAAATTGTGAATGGTCTTATCAATACACAAATGTATGACTACCAAAATTTCAATTCTACTTCAATTACCATTCTCTAAGGTGTTTGTACGTGACTTGCTTAAATGGGACTAATGGTCTCAAACATTGTGACCCACTATGGAGAACTCCTAACTTATTAAGTCTTGAAGTATTTGTGGTTTTTAGTGTTATATTGGTAAGGGCTTTGAGGCATTCTTGTGGCATTTCATGTTTATAGTGTTAAGAGTTGTGAGACATCCTTTACTTTCCCACAAGGCCATCCTAAGGGACTTAATTATACAAACATGAGCTTTTAAAACTTTCAGTTGCACTAACCAGGGCATAGCAGAGCCTGTAGACGTTTGGGGTCAAACATAAGTAATTTCGACCCTCAGACTGATGTAAGATGTGTGGGATATAACTTTTAAGGCATTAATTCAGGTCATCAGTAGAAAAATGTTTATCTTTCGGGAGACACATTAGATGCTATGGATATACATATTGATATTGTGTAAGTAAGATTCAATGAGGGATTTTCCTAGAGCGACACGTGGATCCATGTTACACTTCTGCATATAACCTTAAATCTATTTTGGATTGAAACACGTCAATATCTTTTGAAATGCATACTCTGATTGGCAATGGAAAAGAAAATAAAAAAGTTCACAATTTTTTCACATTATAGTTGGTGTCTATGTTATTTTCTCATTATAAAGGTTTTATTTTTCTTGGAATGCAGTTTTTGTATTATATTGTGCATTCTACGATTTTGAAGCTAGTAAATGAATTTTCTTTTAAGAACATATGTTAGATTAAGATTATTTAGTTTAAAATTTATAGACTTGGTTGCTTTTCTTTTGCAGTCTTTGTGGGTCGGACTATATTTTCTTGAAAGTTGCCCAACACAACCTATCGAGATCTTTTTTGTCAAGAAATATATAAGCATGGTGATGCAGATTTAGTTCTTTAATATGTTTTTTGAATTTATGATGTTAATTATGTATAATTGCTCTTCATCTATATACATTTGCGATGGATGTAAATTTTTTTCTTCATTTATGAAGACTTATAAAGTTGCTTTAGATGTACTATGGGTTTATTATTTTGTGAATGAATGTCTTTAAGATTTAAACATGTAAATGTATGTTCCTCAATTATCTTCAATGAATGAGATTTATGAATGAGATTTGTAAATAGGTGTGAATGAGAATTATCTGGATCAACATAGTTGTGAGTGATACAATCTATGCATGTGAAGATATGAATGGATGCACTATGTATCCGTGCATGTGTTACTTGTTTAACATATGTTCTAGTGGCAAATAGTTACTAATTGGAAAGTAAATTTGTGTGTAGGTGATGTATTAATCTCTTGAAGTTGTTAGTGGTGTTTCGAAGGTCGTATATGATCTATATTGATGTGTTGAATGTGACTTTATATTGATGTGTTGATTGTAAGTTTTTATGTTATTAGTGATGTGTTCAATGTGAGATTCATGTAGGAATTATATGAATGTACATGTATAATTGCACAATAAATATGTAAAAAAAAATAAAAGAACAATATATCTACGTTTTTAAAAAATGAGACTAGTTTTATTTCCTACGTTTTTATTACAATGACGATAATACTTTTTTGTACGTTTCTTCTAAAATGTGATAATATATAACACTTACATTTTTAGAATCGTAGGTATATCCAATTACATGTATGTGTATATATATTTTTAACTTATGTTGTTTAGAAAGGTGTAGGTATAGGTCAATTTATACTTACGCTTTTGGAGGAACTATTCCTACGCTTTAGCAGCGTAGGTATATGTCGGTATCTAACTACATTTTTGATTAGACTATGCCTGTAACACCTGTTAATTTTAAATAGAAATAATTAAATTTAATAATATTTATTAAGCATTTAAGTTATAAGCTATTTCCTAATAGTTAAAAAAAATTATTTTAAAACTCAAATATTATATTTAAAAGATATCTAATTATATTTTCACAAATTATAAAATCAAATAAATCAATTTTCATAATTTAATAAGTAAAATTTCTAATTATTTAGAATTTAGTAAGTTATAAGTCAATTTTTTTTCAACTCTATAAATTAAATAATTTAAATTTTTAGATTTATAAAATTAAACAATCATAAATAATTTAATTTTTTAATTATATAAAGAAAATTAAACAATTTCACCTTGAAGTTATCATATATAACGATTATTCCCTTAACAAGGTGACTTCTTAGTGTAGTTGGTTAAGTGACTTACCTTTAAACCCAATGATCAGGGTTCAAATCCTAGCATCCACCATTTTATACGTTTTGTGCCAAATAATTATATGTTATAGGATAATTACACCGACACAGGGCCATAAGGCCCTATAATTTAGCTTACATGACCACAAACAAATCTGCGTTGGCATATGTCTTCTTCTCAGACATGAACAGCCCGTTTGAGCTGGCATCGCACTGAGATGCGAATTATGTAGCATCTTATCCCCTCGTGACTATCCCAAAACACTATAATACTCCCTATATCGAAACTCCCTTCATTCTTCCAAAGGGTTGCTGTTGCTGCAGAGAAGGGGGAGCCTCCGACGCTGCAGAAGAAAGCTGCCCTTATACCTGAGGTAGGTGTTCTCAATTTTAACTAAACTAGTATCTAATCCATGATGATTAGTCTAGGCACATCTCCATGCGATGAATTCGTGTTTATACAGCATGTGTTAGCCTCGTAGTTAGCATGCAATAGCTTCAATCTGGAACAATTAGCAAGTATTAGTCTCATATCATAGATAATTAACATGTATTAGATTTATTAACTAATCTATTAACAGCACAGCATGTTAAATGTCAACGCTTCTATACATGTGTCGACACTTGCAGTATATCGACACAGGTGTTGCACAAGTGTTGCGCAAGTGTTGACACCTACGCAATACTTACGCGACACCTACGCAACACCTGGGTAACACTTCCATACATATGTCATACATGTGTCGACACTTGTAGTAAAATGTGTTGCACAAGTGTTGCGCAAGTGTTGACACTTACGCGACACCTACGCAACACCTGGGCAACACTTGCACAAGTGTTGCGCAAGTGTTGACACTTACGCGACACCTACGCGAGGTGTCAACACTTACGCGACACCTACGCAACACTTACGCGAGGTGTCAACACCTACGCGACACCTACGCGACACTTATACCAGAGTTTTGACAAACCAAAATTAAATCATGGATTAAAACCTTAAACACTTGATTAACAAGATGATTAAACCAAAACAAGACTTAATTAACAATAGACACAGAATTTAAGACATGCTGTTAATTGAAAACCGTAGAAGAACCTCATGTGTCGACACAGGTGTCGACACCGGTGTCGACACATGTGTCGACACATGCTGTTAACTTAACAGTTTACATGAACATATAAGCCATGTGTCGACACAGGTGTCGACACCAGTGTCGACACATGTGTCGACACATGCTATTAACTTAACACCATACGTATACATTTAAGCCATGTGTCGACTCAGGTGTCGACACACAAAACATTGTAATGCTCACTGTACAACAGAGACCAAAAATGAACAGTACGTGTCGACACTAGTGTCGACACGTGCTGTGAACTTAATGAAAAACGACATAAAACCCCTTAAATATATATATATACTCCCATTAATTGTATATACAAGCACCTTCATTATATATGTATATAAATTCATATATATACTTCCATTAACAAGCACCTTCATTATATATGTATATAAATTCATATATATACTCTCATTAATTGTATATACAAAACACCTTCATTATATATTATTAGACAAGAATATATATATATAACTAATGTCTACACCTCCATTCTAACCGAATATATATAGAGAACGGAATACAATATAAAATGGACTCCTTCATTCTTACAGAGTATATATATATATATTTGTAGAATGAAATTATTTTTTTTTATAAAAATCTAATTTTCACCACATTAGTTTATACATACTAAAAATTATCTCCAACATGTTAAAACTATTTCCAGCATGTTAAAAGTGACTACCAATATGATAGAATTATTTTATACATATTGAGATATAAAAATTATTTTCAGCACGTTAAAATCTATTTAAAGCTATTTTGTACATATAAAACTTACTTTTCTATTAAATAAAGTAGTAAATTAAGGCATAAAAAATACTTCCAACATGATAACATTTCTTACAGTATGGTAAAAATTATTCCAGCATGTTATAATTATTTTTGGCATGTTATAGTTATTTTCAGTGTATTAAAACTATTTTTCAGCATGATAATTCTATTTTCCTATCAAATAATTAGCAAATAAATGTAGAAAAATAAATTTTAGCATGATAAAATTATGTTGTTATCAGAAAATTTCTGTAATCAGCATGGAAACCTTATCTTATCATCCTATCAGTAAGCTAATTAATTTTAACATGTTAATAGTTAATTTTAGCATGTTAATAATTAATTTTCAGCATGTAAAAAATTAAATCCAGCATGAAAAATTTATTTTTATCATCTTACCAGTAAAGTAACATATGAAACTCATTCTCAACATGTTAATATCATTTTTAGCAAGTTAGAACTATATTCAACATAAAAACTTATTTTCATAATTAATTTCTGCTTATTATAATAAATCACCATTTTGGCTAACTCATATATGTATATCGGACAGAAGGTATCTATACCTATAACCTCCATTATAGTGGACAGAATTTTATAATCGGATATATATATATATACATATACATTTTGGATAAAAATATATATATATATAACTCATATCGACATTCGTGT